>JARFNZ010136306.1:0-10831 GCA_031763405.1 Balanus nubilus
GGGAGGAAGAGGGAGGTGGAGGGGGAGGAAGAGGGATGGGGAGGGGGAGGAAGATGGATGGGGATGGAGAGGAAGATTGATGGGGAGGGCTTCTACAGAAACAAGTGGGGCAAATGGTCACTACTGGTGTTTGGGTTAAATTTGACTCAAGATAAACATTGTTAACTTGCACTGTTAAATTATGCATACTTTAACGCTTTATTATATCTTTTTTATAACTCCCAAAATGGAAATGATATTACATCAGTAATAAAAGATTGTACTTTTATTATTATGACTACTAAGTGAGAACTTCTGAGGCATACTTCTGACACTCTCCTTCCATTCTCATAGCCTTGAGTTTATAAGTCAAAAATATTGTCTAGTTGCTTGTTCATGTGATGCATTAATTGTTACAACTTACAGTACCTAGTTAGAATAGTTGACTTTCAGTTGACCTCAATTGTCAATAGTCATCAATAATATCAATACATTACAGAACTTATGTGATGCCACTTTTAGTACAAAGCTTCGGAATTACACCAGTATTGAGTCAACCAATTGGAAGCCTTCTGCTTTTGAAATGTGTCTCAAAAGTGCACCAATGATCACTGGTGCCACCAGTGATCTTGCCAAGTTAGCTCTTAAACAGATGGAATACAAAAGTAAGCATAGCTAAATACTATGAAAACAAAAATGGTGTAAAACAGATATTATTTTGAAGTGTTTGTTCCTACACATGTTCCTGCATTCCTACTTGTTATAAAGCTAACATGAACTAAAATATACTCAAGAACCTCTGAAAAGCAAGTGAAAATATTGATCACTGTCCGATATGGGCTATCATACTAGATCACTGAGGATCTTTGTATTGAGCCCATTATCTTATTATTCCTTATACCTACATTTGGAGGGAATGCCAGGCACAACAGACATTGAGAACACCCATGGCAGAGCGAACAAATCAATGTCAAAATATACTTATGGAAAATGTCAAAGGAAAGACTGAAAATAGGAAGATAAGGGCAGCAGCAGCACATTGTCTGGATCATTCATATATGCCCACTGGTTTATCAGTGTGTGAGTGCTACTGCTGGGTGGGCTTTCTGTAATGAAGCAGCAATGCAGAAACATCAATCTAACAACATATTTATCCCATTCCAGCACCTATTATTTGTTAACCTTTGTCATAACATAAAGCTTTATAAGTAGGTAGGTAGGTAATGAGCAAGTACAAATATTGTTGGTTGCCCCATTTGTTGCATGGCATCCATGATGTTGCTGCAACATTTTGCAAAAAGTTAAACCAGACCAGCTTTTCTGTGGCCAGGAGCAGAAAGTGCTGCAACATCATGGTTTACACATGCCAAATGGTGACAGCATAGTTACCTTTTAAGTAGGTAGATACTAGATAGACCCTCTACCTACTCTATTTTGATGTGAATTATTAGATGTTTATGAAAACTGTTACTGCCATAGAACAATGATGGGTATCAATCAACAGTTAGTTTTGGTTTGGTTTCTGGACCAAGCACCACATCCTCTTGGGACCAATCACCATGTGCTGATTGGAACTCTCACCGTTCTGAGGGTCATTATATCGGGGGGGCACATCAACTGTTTCAGAGGACCACCACGGAAGTTGACCCCAGGTCACTGGCACAGAATGAAGGCAGGAATCCTGCCCCTGCACCAGATTGCTCCCCATGGGCATCAACAAGGGGGAGGCAGGGGGACACATTCCATTAAAAAAATTGACTGAAGTTGAAGCATTATGTCTATGGGCATTACATGGAAAGAATTGGCTTCAAAATCCCTTGGAAACATCACATTTTAATCCCCTTCCCAACTTTCAAAAGGTGGGCTGGGGATGCTCTTGGGTGGGATCAGAATAATAAGCAATTTATTAGTCAAACTCAGCAATTTGACACTGATTTGCAGACAACGACCAATTTTGCTCACTGTGCCTGTTGGACTTTCGAAGATGCCAAACTTCTTGTCTTCCAAGGCCTTGTAAAGATTTTTCATGAATTCTTCCTGAGGCTTATAGGGTGGAAATGGAAATTCAAATGTTTCTGGCACCTCCATAACTTCTTATCTTCTTCTTAACTTCTTATCAGTTGAGATCAATTTGAAGAAGCAAATGGAGCGAGGCCATCCCCCAAAACACACCTCAATCTCATAGCACGGCAGATAAAAACACTTCTCGTGGAATGCGCGGTATATAAAATGGAAGTGTGCAAATGCATGCAAATCGCGCGGATATTTGTTTCACAAATGTCGCATGGTATCCGTTTTCACTTCCTACCGAAGAAAGTCACTGTAGCTAAATTATAATTAGTGAGGGAATCATTTTAGATAAATAATTATAAGTAATAAATAATATACAAATAGTTAGGGTGCGTACCAAAAAAACAGTTTTTTTTATATACCGTGAGAAATCACATGTCTAAAATACGCCTAAAATGATGAAATTCAAGTCTCAACATTGATGTCAGTGGGTCAGGAACAATGAACCGATCCTTTTAGATACTTTTAGCTGCCATATCTAGTAACAAATAATCAAAACAATATTGAAATGGAGCCGACGAAATCTCATCCGGCGAAATTATAAATTCTGAATCCGGTTTCACAAAAATTACGAAATCCGTCGGTGAGTAGATCGTAAAATATTGACCAATTAGAAGACTCTGAAGCGCATGGCAACAAAAACCTAAGCCTTCTGATTGAACAATATTTTACAATCTACTCCTCAACGTAGGTGCTTCGTAATTTTTGTGAAACCAGGCTCCTGACGCACAAAACCGAAGCCCTTTGAACCATGGCTGGGAGCAAAAATTTGAAGCAGCTATCGCGTTTGTGTTGCATAAATAACAGTTTAAACATAACCATTTCTGAACTTAATTTCACAATCAACCAGCTGTTTCTCGACTTCAGGCATTTGTCTAGACCGTCTTCGCAATGCAAGTCAGAATCAAACAAACAAAACAACATACTTCTGACGCACATTTATTATGATGGTATGACGACCAACAATGCCCATGACGTCGGCCGATGTCGCATATTCACAGATGATCACGTGTTCGCTCCCCGGCCTACCGCGAGCAGCCGGCGAGTGCCTGAGAGGTATTCCCCCGGCGAACACCACGCCGGGACTATTCAACAGACCAAACAGCACACGTCTAGTGACGAGTATCTTCACAAACGGCAGTCGCCGCGCTTCAGCACGCGGGACACGGCTCACCAGCGCCATACTCCCCGCCGGAGCCCGGCGGCCCTGGCCCAATCGCAGGACGCGGCCGACACCTTCTCAAACGCACAACACGCACAGCTGCCAGGGAAGGCACGCGCCGCGCCGGCGAGGCACTGGCAGCGGGACTGAGTGATGGCACTCGGCAACGCCGCCGAGCCACACTAGCTGCCGCCGGCGTCGGCTGGCGCCGGGGCGTCGCTGGCGCCTGGCGCCGGCTCCGCGCTGGCGCCGGTTTCATCGTCCTTTAGACGTCGCTTCTTGGCTCGGATGTCGGCCAGCGTCTCCTCGATGGAGCGTTTGTCCTTCTTCAGGTGGCTGGCAACTGTGGCGAGAAGACACGCATGGATTCGCGCGGTCAGGACGATACACAATACACATGGGCCATGGCACACAGCGATGACAAGGCCATGGTTCGGAGCAGAGTCACACTGACAGGATGCTTGTAAACGATTCAAATTGTGAAGAATCGATCTAATAGTGATTCCAGTGAAACCGCAGTTATTCTATTCTGATTTGAAACACAGTTCAGTGTAAGGCAATCGATTCACCAGGTGGTTTCACTGCAGGGCATTACTATACATACAGCATACAAGGAGAAGCCTTGAGATGCGGCCAGTCAACACAATGTCAAAGTGGTGCAACGAAAAATGTAGAAAAAGAACAAGTGGGCGATGAGCGACGAAGGTCAAATAAGTCCTCTCCCACCACCAAAAAGAACTGTTTTCGCTGAGTGCCGTAATGTTACAGCTCTGATGGAATCGTAGACTCCAGCTACGACTCCATCCTGAAACGTAAACATGTGCTATCAAGTGTGAACTGTCGTGTTCCAGTGAACAAACCTGTCATGCTATTATTAACAGCATTAACCCATTTCATTCCGGGTATACAAAAATTTGGAGGAACTGTGCACTATTGCACAAAATATGAATTTGTATGAGCTATTGAAGGAATGTGGGTGGGCGCCTTCTTCTGACTGACTCCTATTCTGGCTTCCCTCCCATCTACAAACTAAAGCCGGCCCTCTTTGACCCAGAATGCGACGTCTCGAGCCTAGAGTTGACCCTCTCTTTCCCCTGAAACTTGCGGGATCCCAGAGATATCTGTCACCCCTCCCCCCGCCCTTCATTTACTTCATTACTTCATTATTATACCCCCAATAGCAGGGGGATGTACAAAAGATGGGCCATAGGGGATGTACCATATTCTGGGTTCTGATGACGCGGTGCAACAATAGCCAGCGCAGCGTACAATAACTATGTGGCAATCCAGGATTAAAAAAGCCCATGGCATTTCGTCCTTATCGGCTTTACACTGGCCTATTACATCCGGTTTTAACCCGCGCCGTGCCAGTGTTCGGCGCCACCTCTGCCGTGCCCGGGAGAGGGGGGAGGGGGGCTTCTAACTCGGCTCCCATGGCACTTAGCGGAAAACAGAAAATAACGTTCAAAAGCTCGTCACAAATCAGTTCGAAACTACTCAGTCATTTTTACTCAAGTCAAAATGGAGGTCACCAGAGGTCATCATAGGTCAAAATTCCCAAAATATTAACTTTTAAACAAACTTTCGCTATTATACCGGGAACTATGTCAGCTGGGAGGAAAAAACAATGGAAAGCTCTCGAAACGGCGCAGGAACGATTTGTCCTCTGCTTTGAGCCCAAGACAATATATTATGGTCAAGAGGTATTCAAAGGTCAAAATGTACGTTTTCTACGAAAACGATTTACTCACGAATAACTTTGTAACTAATTAAGCTTCGGCAACGGTTTTGACACCATCGTGTTTATTTCGCTAATGTGCGTAGAAGACCCCAATAGGTCAATTTCAAAATTTGACCTCAGGTCAAGGTCACGTGGTGACCCAAGTAGGTTACGTTAGGTCATGTTGTATACGGGCCGATGTGTCTTGATAAGACACAGATATTGGTATTTTCACTTCTATATATTCGTTCCATCAAAAGTTGTTGGCAAAAGACGGTCTGTGACTTTGTATGACCTCTGATGACCTTGCAGGATGGTCATCAGACAAAAAACACCTGGGTTATCAATAATAGCATGAAGCATGAAATTGAGAAAATTGCGAGTGATATGACGTGTATTATTGAATAAGCAAGCGTTTGAAATTGCTAACATTCCCCATTGACAAAGTGGAGAGGTCACAAAATTGACATGACCTTAGATCACCAATAAAAAAAAATCCGAGGTATATCAATTTTATTCTTTAACGATATCCTATGAAATTCTAAAGCTTTGAAATTGATGGGCCGGAAACTTACACAATGCGTGTAATGAATGTTAAAATACGCGTGCTAAAAACGGCGGCGCTGCGAGCCGACATTTTTTAGCTTTCTAGAAAAACTTGAAGGGTGTCTAAACACCCCCGCCACCCACGGAGCGGGTTGAAGTCGTGGGTTATTTGGTGACCTTACGGGCCAAGTTATTGACCAAGATGCCATCCGAATTGTGTATGTACCGATAAAATTACTTCTAAAAAAGCTTGAGGCTTGTTTTTATCTAAGTCCAACACATCGTTTCAAGTCAGTATAGTGCGTTTCTATTAATTGTAAGTCCCCAACCTGTGTCAAATGGCAAAAGGTCACCTCAAGTCATTTTGGGTTATTGACTTTATAACATAAACTTACTGGAACCCATTGTGTGTAAAATTAATGTCAACTTCATATAAGCGTTAAAATACTTTAAAATTCACCCGAAGTCACTAAAAGTCATCAGGGGTCACACACCTCAATGTATCTCCAAAAGGTCACGATCTCAGTGGAAGCCATAAATAAAGGCTACCACCTGCTTATAGGTATGCTCCTAAACGACAAATAACTAGGTACTCGGAAAGTGCATAAGTTACTAGCATTGATGCTACGAAACGTCAGATGCGCTTGATATGACCTTGCGAAACAGGTCATAGGTCATTGAGAGTATAATTGTGAAATTGTTAAGGTATGTATCAAATTGCATGTAAGTATTTGAAATCGTAAGATGAATGTTGCAGTTGGCTATAAATACAAACTGAGAAAATTCGACAGAATGGTGAACAATGTGCTAGTTTCCTCCTCAATCCACCACATAGTCGCGGACAGACGTAAATCAGTACAGTCACGACCTTTTGCTTCATAGGATCCAACGGAGCTTCAGGATCATGTCCCATGCAATGTTGTTCACATTTTGTTCCAAATCATTCAAGTTTTTATTGATCTTACGCAGTGCGCCGTAGTTTACGAAATGGACCGGCATGGCCGAAATAGAAGCATTGTAAATTTTGTATATGAGAACATCTCGCGCCAAGGTCGTGACAGTTCGGCAGAGTCCTCTGGTGTCCACAATATGACAGACGTTGCGCCAAGGTCGTGACAGTTCGGCAGAGTCCTCTGGTGTCCACAATACGACAGACGTTTATGTCGGCCTATTAATTTCGCTACAAAACAGATTGGGAAAACACTATTTTGCCGTCACGCATTCGTCACAAAAGGATGAAATGGGTTAACGCTTCCTCACAGGTCCGATATCACGGGCTGCACAGACATGTCACGGCCCGTCATCCCAGCCCCAAAGCCCCCCCCCCCCCCTCCCTCCTCTCCCCCACCCCCGTCTGATAAGCCTCTCACCGACGCCGAATGACGAGTTGACGTCGGCACGCTTGGCCGCGTCGTCGGCGAAGATGTGCTGCCGCTTCTGCAAGAAGGCTGCCGGAGGCTCGGCCGCCTTCTTGGTCCGCTTTTGGCGCTGCTCCTGTTCCGCCAAACGCTCCGCCAGGTCACGCTGTGAAAGAAGCGGTGTCACAGTGCCGAGTCACGCTGTGAACGAGGCAGTGGCACACAGGCAGCAGGGTCGCTCAAAATGAGGGAGCGACTGTGATTGTCGGGTTTTATAATAACCCGACAATCACAATATGTCGGGTTAAAACGACATATTGCAGTCGCAATAGCCCAAAAACTAGCGTACGTATTTTCCCCGGATAACGTCAATGACGAAAAACACGGTGCCATCGTCCAACATCACTGCACTTGACATACATCAACATCGACCTGTCTTGGACGACCACCGCCTCATCCACTAACCTGGAACGCTTGTTCTTTGGCCTGCGCGGGGTCGTACTCCTCCCCTCTGCGGAGAGCGGCCAGCTCCTCCAGCGTCAGTTCGTACTCCTTCTTGAACAGCATGATGTGCCGGTCGACGCCCTCCTCACCGAAGGCGTGGCACACGATGCCGGCCACCTCGGCAACGTCATGGCTGCCACGCACACACACATACATACAAGAAGACAATCATACGCCATTCACTTCATGTGATGAGCACACTATGCTCAAACACTCCCAGTCCAATTTGATCAAACAGCCCAAAGCACACAAAGATATGATATACCATACAGTGCAAAAGTTAAGCTTTCCAAAAAATGGTATCATGAAGTTACAGGTGTTGTTATTCCATTCAACAGAATTCATGCATGTGTTACACAGCATAACACAGCATATTTATGTCGTTTAGGAAAACAAAAAAGTAGCACCTAATAAACCATAAATGGGTATTAAGGAATCTATCTCACAAATCATGGAAAGGAATGTCTACCTATAAACCGATAGGCATTGGCGTCATATAACCGCACCGTTTCGACGCCCCTTTACCCTACTCCCCCCCCCCAAAAAAAAAAATGATAAGCAATGAATTAATGCTAACAGATCAATAACCGCTGATGACAATACAAAATTGATTACATGAAAACTCACACTATGCTTCTTTGTACTTCATTCATAGGTGCAAGAGGTTTCTTTTGTAGAGCATTGTCCTTCATAAATTTTTGTATTTCTGCTTCAGCCTGAAAAAAAATCATTGAAACTGTGAGCTCAAAGTTGAAGAACAATAATGTGTCACACATTCAGATATATCTTACAATTGGTAGTTAGTACATATCTAAGAAGTTCACAGAAAGTACTTCGAGAAGGTTCCAACAGCATCATTCATTCGAAGGTTTAAACATTGTTATTTTCAGTCTAATAAAGCAGTGGCAGATCCATGGATTGGTGAAGGAGAGGGCCAAAAGATAAAGTGCCCCAGGCCTCAGTGGGCCACCTGGAGCCTTCTTGACTCATCAAGCATTGATCGGCCATTTTGACATAAGCGATAAAAATAGGTCAGAAGCGACCTTAGAGCTCAAAATAGTCAGAATGTGTGAATCCTCTGAAAGTCAGAATTTGCTGTTCTGGGTTCAAAATGGGCCCTCTGAGAGTGCTGAGAGTCCCTGTTGTTGTGTTGTTTAGGCGTAAGAAGGGACTATGACCCCCATGGCCCCTCCAGTGAATGTATCTGACACTGTTCTAAAGCAGAAAGGCAAATAATCAATGATGAAATAGCCCCCAGAAAGAGAGGAGCAGTGGCAGAAGCAGAACGGCCACTGCACTCTCCACCACATACCTGTTGGCGAAATTTAAAAAGCATGTCCTTTTCTCTCTCCTTCATTTTCTTCACCTCTTCCATTTGTTTCTTCTTTGCATCTCTTTGGGCCTGTGTGCTTGTTGTTGGAGGCTTCTCCATTTTGCTCATTATAGATCCTAATAGATCCATTTTGCTGCCCTGAAGGATAGACAACCTTAGTTTATGCCTTATCATGGGTACCTTTGACCAGGTGCGTTGCCACCAGGGTGCTTGGGGGTCCGGGCACCCCCAGGTTTGCTTGAAACCCTCTCTGGCACCCCCAGATTTAACAGGATTTCAACATTAGCCCTACGCACAGCCCCCCCCCCCCCCACACACAGATCCTTCACTGGCTCCCCCATCCCTGGTTGGCCCATCACTTAAAATTTGGTGGCGACGCATTGTCCCACCCTCTGACACATTGTCCCAAAAATGAATTTTGTCTTTGGTATCAGAGCGGAAAATGGCAGCCAAAAAAGGCAATGATAGTGGAAAGCCATGCAACAATGGGGTGTAGTTTTCATTGATACCTAACATGCATTTTTAGCAAATCAATGCCAGAAACAATATCACTATTCTTTTTTAATAACTTGGGGCCAAAAATGCAATTCCAAAATCAAGAGTGAGAGTGGAAAATTATTCACATATGGGTGCCATTTCCGACCCTAATCATACAATTTTGGACACAGCTGCTTTGACAGCCACATCCATAACAAGATTGGAGCATACCTATCAATATGATCGTAGCCAAGTGACTGCTCTCAGTTGTTTAAACTGACATGTGCTTGGCTCCTGGATGCCCTAACCTTTGAATCTGTTTCTGAATATAATAAAGTGATACAGCACTTATTTGTGATGTAATGTATTGCATCATATCCCTCCTTTGTATATGTTTTGCTTATTTTGACACAAAATGCTTAGAAAAAGCTGTGGGATCCTACCTGGATCCAGCATCCATACAGATCTTTTCCCATTTCCACAGGGTTCTGATCCATCAATCAACAAAAAAGCTTTGATGTGAAGAAGTAAGTAATGAACAGTGAGACACAATGCTTATAAGTGCTTTAACACATGGGGTGGCATTTTAACATTTAACACATAAGTGCTCTTCACCACAATTTGCATTCAAAGGCAAAAATGCCTGAGAGCAAGGAACATGTCTGCTGTCAACATACAGAAACACCCTCTGCCTGACAGCTGGCAAAAGAGACATTCTGATATCACTTTTCCTTGCAACATCAACAGGCTGATAAACAAAACATAAAACGATATCTGCATTGTTTTTGTGGTTTGACATGAACGTGAGCCAAGCTTAAGATGCCCCAGAGGGATTTTCAGAGTTTCATGCCAAGGACACTGATTTGCCATTGACTGTTGTGGTGTGCCCAAATTCTATAATCTGACAGCAAAAGCATCACTATCTTAAAGGTAGTGTGTCTACTGACTTTGGCGACATGGAGTTATGGACGTGGAATTGTAGGGCAGATTTTTCTGAATCAAGTCATACTTGCATTCCTCCAGAAAAGGCCTAGTTGCTGAGAAATTCCGTTTACCCCAACATAGGCATGGAATACAAAAGTTAGCGGTGTTAACCCAGCCCGCTTCCATCACTAGAATTTGATGCAAACTTGCCAATGTACCAATAATGTCAACCAATCACATTTTGAGTAAACAGTTTGTGAGTGCTCATAGCAGCATTCAAACAGAGCCCTGGTTCTGCTTTGACTGTTTGTTTCCAACTGCGTTCATAATCACTGTCATAAAATGTCTTATGTGTGCCATATTACATTACTTCTTCTTTCGTCTGTTTGCCTTCATCATAGAAAATGTCACTTCAATACCAAAATATGCTGAAACAATTCAAGCGAAAATTCAATTATTTGAGTTCCATCCTGAAACCAGCACAAGAACCCAAAACACTATGGGGAGCCACAGGTTATGACCTCAATTCCCAAGTCTAACTTAAACTTGAACTTAAACCTTTTTTTATAAATTTAGTCTGAACCTTTTGAATGGACGGCTTTGCGAGATCAGAACCAGCGCAAAGCAGACCTTGTTGCGCTGGTCTTGACCTCTACCGTCCGATCGGGAAATTCCGGGTAACCGGCAGAATTTAGTTCGAAAGTTTAACGTGCCCATAGAGCCGGACACGGTCCGCCCCACTCACTGACTTCAACTGA
>JARFNZ010136328.1:0-10830 GCA_031763405.1 Balanus nubilus
AGCGGGTCCCAGGAGCGAGATATTAGACTAATAGGAAAGGCTCTGAGAGAAACATCGGGTATAGAGGTGCTATACGTTGCAGTAATGAAGACTAATGAAGTCCACTTTGACAGATGACAGACATACATTATATACGCAAAAGTGTAGTACAACTGCGAGAGTCGGTCGTGGCCAGCGCGGATAATATCTTGGAAGTCTGTTAACCATGTGGTACCAGCTTTGGCACAGCTCAAGGCTTGTAAGCGAAATGAAATGCGGACAATGGCCTTATCGATGCAAATAGCTTATATCGTTCCTGCGGAATGAGGATAGTGTGGAAATATTATAAACATCTAATTTGTGATAGATGTTCCGACGTGCGATGTTCAAAACGCCACGACGATAGGCTTAATTATAAGAACGCTTCAGCTTCTGTAGCTATCCTGTTTGACGATGGTCATACGAGTATGCAGATCCCGTAAATAATAACCGTTTATGTTCGCTGATTTCACACTGTTAATCGGCTTTATCCTGGATGCGGGCGGATATCCAATGATCTCATTCATGTACATTTGTTGTGACATTGCACCTGTGCCATTTACACATACGTGTTTGCAACCTTAGATTGGACCATAAAATAGTGGACCCACCAATGACTGTCACGTGTAAATAAAAAATAAAACAACCGTTTTAAAATTGAGATCCTTGGCACCACTTGCCACCTGAGTATGGAGTTCTTGTTCTTGTTCTTGTTCTCGTACTTGTACTTGTACTTGTACGCCGTTGATGGAGTTATAAGGCCTTGCTCGGCATAAGGCCTTCCCTGGTACATCGTCTCACCAAGCGATTCATAGTATCTGTGACATCGCGCCACATGGTTTAATCCCTTGGTTTGACCCTAATGCGCAGTCAAGGCGATCGCATCAAAACATGCCAGTTTTAAGCCAATTATCGTAATCCATAGCTTACACTTAATACCGTCACGATGTCCCTTCAGAGCCGAAAGTCCAGCTCCGTAGAAGAAGACCTGCGTGCTATGCTCGACTGCGATGATTCAGACGACGACTTCCCTGAAGACCAAGTCCCAAACAAGCAAGAGATTCTGAAAAGGGCACAGGATTGGCAGAGCTTGCCGGTCGACTTTATACGCACCTATTCCAAAGGTAAGAAGTCACTGAAGTCGAGATGTCAACAAAGGGCTCCAAATGTGTGGAGCTTTTCGAAGGGAGACGAGCTGCGTCATCAAACCGAGAACACAGCATGCCGATGCGGGGTAGGCGAGGGCTTCACGTTCTTCCTCGAGAACCTAGACAACAAAGAGTTCGCAGCCAACATCGAGTCCCGCGACTTCCACCCCGACCTGCAGAAGCCCAGGAACCCGGCGAAGAACATCGCGACGCTGATTCCGGAGGAACTGCACGTGAAGCGGTACCAGCGGAGGGGCAGCCTGTCACTGATCCAGGACGAGTACACGGTGCACAGCCGAGACCACGAGGTGCACCCGACGCGGGTGCCGAGCCGGATCCCAGTGACGCGGGAGGAGGTGCTCCGTCTGAGGGATGTGTTCCGACGGCTGCTCCAGGAGGCCGGCATGGGCGAGAACCTGTCGGAGGTGGTGCTGGAGAAGCGCACAGACTCCGAGATCGAGCGGCTGGTGGAGCTGGTGCGCGCCGAGCAGGACGTCTACAACATCGTCTTCCACGAGATCATCCGCCAGGTGACGTTGGACTGCAGTGAGCGCGGCGAGATCTTGTCGGAGCTGCGGGACTTCTACGCTCGTCTGCTGGGCCGCATCCCGCGGGTCGTGATGGCGCTTCACGAGGAGAACATCGTGCAGCGATCCTTGGACCGTCGACTGATGGAGGAGCTCCTCCACTTCAAGATCCGGTTAGTGCAGGTGGTGCTCGGGCTGGACAACGTGCACCACGTGTACCAGCAAACCAAGGGGCGCATGTGCACCGCGCAAGAGGAGCTCAAGCACGCGCTGATCGAGGCACAGAGCACCAGTCGGATCTCAGACCAGCTCCACGAGCTCTACAAGATGCAGAAGCATCGTCAGGAGCATGAAACCTGCTCGTACGCACGGCAGCGAGAGTTCTGGAAGAACGCTACCTGCTCTCTGATGTCCAAGGTGGTCAACGTCTACAAGCTGGGACTGTTCAGATTTCTGGCCACGTCGCTTGATACGTGGGTGCAGATGGCGCATAAGATCATGGAGGAGAGGGAGACCAAGGATAACGAGCAAACAGAGCTTAACTTCTCCTATCTCAGGGACTGGCTCGGCAAGGTCGAAGACATCATCTTCTTCATGAATAACCGAGAGCAGCGCGCGTTCAACTTCGCCAACAAAATATGGCACAGCCTGGACGCGGTGGCGAACCAGTTGAAGGCTGCAGTCAACCCGGACCCGGCCGAGTTCCTCGTGACGCCTTTCGAAGGCGGGAAGGCGGTGACGATTCACAAGGCGTTGGTGCAGTGGACGTCGCAGTTCACGGTCGAGCTCGGCCAGGTGGAGGACGGCCTGGACGGTAGCTCAAAGGTCGAGAAGAGCCTGGGCAGACTGGAGATCGTTCGCCAGTCGTGGTTCTACCAGACTGAGTGTCACATCCTGCTGCCCATCCGTGACGAGGACTTCTGCAACAAGGTCGGCAAGGCATCCGACGAGCTCAACAACATGATGAAGGCTGCACAGCCCCCGCTGGACGAGGCCTTCTACCAGGGCATCGACCCCACCATCCACAAAGTCGAGGTCGACGTGCGCATGTGGGCCAAGCGAAACCTGCGCACCGGGGACTTGGGGCACCTGCAGGCGGAGCTGGCCAAGTGGTCGATGAACCTGCAACGCTCCAACGACGTCAACAGCTCGCTGATGTGGAACGGACGGCGGACCAACTACAACGTGGTGCGCGAGAAACTCCACGAGAAGGTGGATCAGTACCGCGCCACGGTCGTCGAGTGTCTCACAAGCGCCATGAACGACGCCAAGCTGGATCTGACCGACCTTCAGGACTGCATCACACAGTGGACCGCTGAGTGCCTCCTACTGGCGGCGCCGTACCACTCGAGCATCCCTGGCCCGGCTCGCAATCTCATCGAGTCCACCGCGTCCAGCGTGGCCGAGCTGGGCCACCACCAGCAGCAGATCAAGGGCCGACTGGCGCTGGCCACCGAGACACTGGACCGCTCCTGGCAGCTGGTGCAGGAGCAGGGCGGCAGGACGTACGGCGACATCGGCATCGACCCGGCGACGCTCTCCGAGATGTTCAGCAACGAGGGCCAGACGTGGGCCGAGCTCTCCGACACGTGCATGACAAAACTGCGCAACGGCGAGATGTTCCAGCCTGAAGTGACGGCGAGGTCGCGCGGCGTCAACACGGAGCAGGTGGTGACGCTCGTGGATCGAGCCGTCAGCACCGAAGACACGTCGTGGAAATCGTGGAGGAGCAAACGCCTCAGTGAGGCAGCTGACGCGGCGGGTTCGCCGGGTATCCCGGGTGGGAGCTCGCGGGACAGCTTGTCGGTCGCTGCCGGAGAGCGGACGTCCCGTCTCTCGTCGATCAGCAGGGGACGTGCGTCAGTGGTGGAGGAGTCTGAGGTGACGATGTCCCCTCGGTTTCCCGGCGACTGGGGCGACCCTGCGACACCGGCCAGCGGCGGCAGACCCAGCTTGCTGGTGCCGATAGCTTCCGAGGGGAAAGTAACCGAGGAGGCCGCGAGTGACAAGTCCACCACCGAGCACAGCTCCGCGGCCAGTCAGCTGGACGTCGCGGACGCCGACGGAAGGAAGCAGTCTTTTCGCAGAAGGAAAAATTCGAACACCTCCACCGGACAAAAACAGCTCACCTCGAGCAACATCGGGATGTCGACCGGAGTAGACCGATCCCGCTCCCGCCTGGCTTCGAAAGGGGGCGGCTCCGGGGTCGGTCTCGGCGCCAGCAGCAGCAGCAGCACCTCAAGCAAACATCTAACATCTGTCGCACCCGGTGTCTACCAGAGACGTCGCACCTCCATCACTCCACCGCCCGCAGCGTCCGGCCGGTCCGGCTCCCGCAAACGGGGCTCCTCCCGGCGGAGGTCCCCGCCCGTGGTGGTGGTGAAGCGTCTCCCGCAGCCCGAGGGGCCGCCACCGCCGCCCACCACGGCCAACGCCGCCACCAGCCCGATGGAGGAGCCGAGCGCCGAGCACGCGGCGCAGACCGACTTCACCGGCCACCTGCACCTAATCACCTTCCCCGACTTCATGATTGAGCTGTTCGCCAGGGAGATGCTGGCGTCCGACACCCGCCAGCTGGTCATCTCCACCGACCTGGAGCGCAACCGCATGACGGCGCTGCAGCTGCACGTGCGACAGCTGCAGCAGCTGCAGCAGCGGCTCAGCGAGCGCGAGCTGACGGTGCAGGAGCTGCACAGCCAGCTCGCCGGGGCTAACGACGACATCAGCGAACTGACGCACAAGCTGCGCGTGGCGGAGCTGAAGCTGAGCAACGCCGAGAGGAAGCTGGCGGCGCGAGAGGAGAGCCGCGCAGCTGAGGTCGCCCGGGCGGAGGGAGTGGAGGAGTCGGGCGGGAGGAGTGCGAAGGGGTCAGCGGAACACCTCCAGCAGCCCAATGAGGCCAGCGGAGGACAAGATGATGAGGAAGAGGAGACTACGACTACGCCGTCTCATCTGCGTGCGAGGAGCTAGAACTGTCTCTTATTATCAGCTAATCAGCTCAGCTCAGCTATGCGGCTTTACAAAGCTCAGCCATCTGCAGAGTCGTTAACAATGTGGACAGCTGACCAAGAAGTGTGTAAGGTTATAACACACAACGAGCTCATGTGTAGACCGCGGGAGTTTGTGCGCATGGGAAGAATGATGACCGAGAGCTGATCACTGCCTCAAACGTACATTTCACAGTTAATTTCATGAATGGTGTACAAACATTTGTTAGTCTCAACCCAATGCGAACCGAACTTCTTTGAAAACATATGCATTGTAAGTATAATGATCATATTCCACGTTATCCCTTCGAAGTGGAAGCGGCATGCGATAAGGGCATTTGTACGTCAAGTCCAAATTGTTTTGGTACGCATAAACAATTGTAACAAGGACACATCACAGCACAAAAACAATCACCGTCTACCGTTGAAGACACCATGCACAAATCATGAACCGACCTTCCACCTAAAAGTCGCATTCTTAATGCCACGAATAACCATGATACATGAACCATTCCGTGAGGAACTAATCCTACATCTCCCAGGCTGCAAATACAATCGCATAATCAAAATCTCCTGGTAGGTCCCCGGCATCTACATTAGCTTGGAACATTACCGATGCTTGTTCACCTGTCCCTCCCGACACATCACCTGCGAGGACTAGAGAAGATGCAATCGCCACACGACTGGGGACTGCATCCGTACTAGCCATAGCTCTTGATCGCCAAATGCTGAGCTACTACAGCCCTAACATATCTCATGACATCCCAGCATAGACGCACTGAAACGGCACCTCATAAGCTGACCCCCATTGGCAAGTGTTAACAATTCGAATCCCATTAGTTTTCCTTTGAGCCACCCAATGCTGCACTAGTCCCAGCACACATCAAGTTGTTCATAGTCGAGCAGACGGACCGGACCGGCGCCCCCGGCTATGCTGACCAGTCAGTGACTCAGCTCCTACAGCCAATCAACAGCCTCCTTCTCCCGCACGGACAGTGGCCTCCCTCCTCTGACCAATCAGTGACTGACCTGTCCCCTGACCTCTGCCGCTCGCCAGTGGTGTGGCTCAGCTCGGCCTGAGCACCAGACGCGGGTCCATCACCGCCCAGAGAGCCAGCGAGCTGGACACCACCCCGCACACGCCCACCGCGCCGGCCGAGAGCGGCAGGTGACCCAGCGCGGCCAGCGGCAGCGCCAGGTCACACACGTTCTTCACCGTGTCCACGGCCAGGTCACGGTGCCGGTCCAGCAGCAGGGCCAGCGAGCGGCCGCGCAGCTCGGGCAGCAGGCGGCGCCGCGGGGCCGAGGGGAGCCCGTGCTCGGCGTACAACTCGGCCACCCGCCACAGGTCGTACACGTCCCGGCACAGGTTCATCGTAATGCTGAAAGGCGGGTTCAGAGTCGTACAACGCGGACACGATCGAGCGTGCAACTGTATAGGGGGAAATGATGCCGTTCGGGAATGGAGGAACAGTGTTTGGTAGCGGGCTGTTTTGAGATCAGGCGTGAATTAATAGGTCAACAGAACTGAACTAGAAAAAAGATGGGAAGCTGACCAAATGAAGTGTAAATAAATACACTCCCACGTACACATACAACTTAAATGGTTCACAGTTCACACACAAACAAACGCCGCAACAGAATCATATGCACCTGAACAGACAGTTCACTTGTTACTTAGCAACAAAACTGGCAATCATTTCCAAGACATCCTGCAACCACACAGCATCCTGCAATTATATTCAAGCTCGTCCCCACCTGTAGAGCCAGCAGCGGTAGAAGATCTGCTCCCACTTCCTGGTGTTGATGCGGATCAGACCGGCCCGTGACAACCAGAGGAGGTGGTCGGCGAACAGGAACAGCGACTGGGCGATCCGGCCGACGGTCAGGGTCAGCCGGTAGACGGGGTCCGAGAGCCGCAGGGTGCGGGAGGTGCCGCGCAGCACCTCCAGACTCTTTCCCAGCCGCAGCACTGCCGGACAGGCGCAGAGGAGCCGAGTCTCAGTCAGTTCAATCACCTTCTTGCCTTATGCGAGGCTACTATGCGTGATTCACAAACTTAAGCTTGGTACTCTCCTGTACCACAGATTACTGTAATACAATTTGTACAATCTTAACAATAATCTGTGACTTTTAGTCATTGATAGGAATACATTTCATCAGAAGGCTGGTGATTCTCAGGGCAAGGTACATTGGACAAATCACAAATGAAATGTCACCAAATGCAGCCAAAATTATGTGTAAATGGAATATTGTATATTTTGAACACTCCTCATATGATTCATGCCTGTGGAACAGTACCACCTACCAAAGCTCCCAACACCAACTAAATGTTTTGTCATGTTTTGATACATTTGGTGATGTGTCAAATATGATTTGGCCAGGTGTCATCATCAGTCTTGAAACACAAAATTATTCATAATAAAACCAAAGGAACCATAGCTGTGTTTGTGACACCTCACTAACATTTTCTGAATGAGCTCAAAGAGCTCTCCAGCTGCTTCCATTTCTGCACAGCATCAGTGTTGGTGCTCCTTTGTAGGTAATAATGGTTTACCACCTTCAGGGCATACTGTAAGACTCTGGAAAAAACAACATCAAAATAAAGAATAAGTAGGTGAAGGAAAACACACATCATGCTATACAAATATCCTATATAGTTACCTGAGCAAAGAAGCACACTAGCTTCATACACAGCCAGTTTGTAATAGCTGGCTAAGTGGCTTCCTATGCCCATACCAGCCATGAAAACCAGGTTTTCAAGGTAATACAATGCTGACAGTTTTACCTTATTCCTATAAACAGAAATGTGTCTTTTTTTAAAGGTACCTACATCATATATGCAATACTGTATAGATATATCACAAACCTGTCATACCTAACTCATTCTGAATGATCTCATCTATGAACTTCATTAGGCAATTACCTGATTAATTTATCCTTTCCAGCTGTGCTACCATTAAGCTTGACCCAGGTGTCCATTGTTATAGTGGAAATAGCAGATGGTCAATAGCTGAAAAGAATAGCAAATGGTCAGACATTGAAATTATTCCAAAAGAAAACAGCACTTTCATGATTCATCACAGATATATCTCAGAGTGTTTCTGAGCTCAGGGCCTGAACAGATTCAGCCAGGTGACACCCCTAAGGTGGAGTCAGCAGAGAGAGATATTTTTTAAAGTTTTTTTTTCAGGCAATGGATATTGGCATCACTAGCTAGGGTTCAGAGCAGCAGTTTCAAAGGGTCTGGGGCCAAATCCCAAAAAGTTTAAACAAATTCGTTCAGAAAGCTCATCAGATTTTGTTTGTTTATGCATTGCTGAAGAGTCAAAAACTTTTCATAGTTAAGTGTTTATTCAGAAACCTCATTAGAATTGCTTGTTTATGAATTGCTAGAGAGTTAAAACTTTTCTTAGTTAAAATGTTGCTTAGATTTCCTCCTTCATAAAGGAAATGTGTCAATTTGCACCAACTTCAGTTTGGGGAAGCTTTTGCACCTGCACATGCTGCACCCTTGGAATTCAAATCCACTTGTTTGGCATAATCTTACATTTTAAAAATATGGGACTCATCCTGCAAATGAGGATTCATATCACAGAGCACAACATAACCCTAACCACCTAAACCTGATCCCTAGCCCATCCTGATTCACAAGGTCATGAAAGGGCACCTACACAAGCACTTGTCATTTGCATTACCAAACAGGCTACCTGTGCGATAAATGTGTTCGGATTAAAGGGACATTGTCAACCTTTGGTGGTGATGTAAAAAGCAGTTAAAATTGATGTAACCAATTTTGTGTCACTAATGGTAAGGCTCAAACATGCAGCCACATCACAAAACAGGATATGCTAGGAAATGATTTTTGACTCATCTTCGACTCTCAAAGGAGTTGCCTGATTATGATCCACACTATTTTTGCATGATGGCCGCCACCATAAATATTGCATTTTTTTGTAAGTTCTTGGTGATGTGTTGTTACACATTTTTTGTATTTTGCTAAAATATAACAACCATAAATATTGCATAAATTATCAAATTAAATTCTGAATTAAATTAAAGAAAAGTTTATTAAAATAGATTTAATCACAAAATAAAAAAGATCCTAGGAAGAGCTGCTGTGCTTTTGATTTATATTTAATTTGCGCAGCCAACCAGAATATTCAAATTTGCGGCAGAGGATGGACCAAACACGGGCGGAATCTGAAGACACAGTAAAGAGCATTGCATACTTAACTTAGCCATGGCATGAGCGAATTGTGTTGATTCATGTTTTTCAAAAGATAAGAGAGAACTGTGCTTAACTAAAAAATAATTGAGAATAGAACTTCAAACAGAAAACATGATAACATTCTTTTGTTGATACACTCCAAAATCCTAATTAAATTTCTCCTCCAAATGTCATGCAGTGACGGTGCGATTCCAGTCATTCCAGAGTCTGTGAGGTTAGGAAAATTACCTACGGTTTTACTAAAACTAGTGCGAAAACCGATCTTTGAATGAAGATTGCAGACGATTGAGCACGGAGTTTTTGAAACGGACTGGAGCGTTTGAACAGGTGAAACTGGCTCTATCACATATACAATTTTGTATTTTAGGTGACAATGTCCCTTTAACGCGCTCTAATCTAAATACTCCATCCCACCTCGACAAACTACAGGTCAGTTCGCCCCACCCTGCCCCAAATAAGCCCCTTTTACCCCACCTCGCCCTCTCACCCATCCCGCCTCAACCCATCGCAAACGAGCTCATTCTACAGAATCTCCCTCCGCCTCTTCCAAACCATCCCACCGCAATCCAGTCCATCTATAGGCTATAGGCGACGGGCTAGACTGCAGTACTGCCCATGCCACCCCAACCCATCGCACTCTAGCTCGCCCGAACCCAACTCACCCCCCCCCCCCCCTCTCTAGCCGACCAAAGCCCAGCCGCAGGCAAGTACTGGCATTGGCATCGATTGCGGTGCAGTGTCGTAGTGGTCACAGTGACCTGGCCCGAGGCGGACCAGCGTGACCCCAGCTAAATGATCAAATGGCGGTATCAGATACCACCAAGGGGGGCGCCAGGCACCATTAGGTTTCGGAGTCGTTGGGGTTGCAGCGGTCATAGGGAACGTTAAGAACTGTGAGAGGCGGGTACGCTCGTCATTACCTTAGGGGATACGACCACGAGAGGCAGATTTGTTACATCGCATCAGGTCACGGATCAGCCAGATGGCAATACGTTAGCGTCCAGCTGCCGGTTACAGCTAGACTTTTGTGTCACAAACTGACAGATTCGGGTTAAAGTTGTCATATGGTGAGGGAATCGCCCGTCATTTGGCGTGGGGCCACCAGAGGGGGGGGGGGGCTGGAGTTTTCATCAGACGGGGCAGCAGAGACTGACGTGCTGACTGGGCCACTGTTACCCAGAGGAAACCACCACAGTGATCACTGATGATCTAATCCGATGACATCAATATTGGCCGGCTGTTCGTGGATTTACGTAGGTATCCGGTCATCCCCCGGCGAAAGAGCATAGTGAATACAAATAATGGTCCATGTTACACCAGACAATTTTTGAAAAGCACTAATATCAATAAAACTGCGTTAGCCGGCTGACCTTTCCTCATAGTCAAACATAACAATGATGAACGCTTGCTGCCTTTCGTAAACCGACTCCGCGATTCCCTTGTTTGCGAGCATCATACTAAAAATCCCCCGTCGTTTGTTAGCCTCGCCTCGGCCCGGGCCAATCCTCCCCCGGCGCCAGGCCGCTGATCCGGCGGCTGGCAGCGGCGCCCCAGGCACTGGGGAGGCCGGGGGGCGGGGGGGGGGGGGGGGGGGCGGGCACGGACAGGTTCAGTGCCGCGGCACCCGGCCTAAATAATTCACGCTGTGAGGACCCCGGCTGAGTGTAGAGACACTACTAACATCAGAGGGCGTATATTACTGCGGGCAGACGCCAACAGACAGGTCGACGGCAGCACGAGACGTCAGACGAAAGGCACTTCATAGCAGCACGGAAACATGGGGCACTTCACAGCAGCACAGGAACACGGGGCACTTCACAGCTATACAGGAACACGGGGCACTTCACAGCACCACAGGAACACGGGGCACTTCACAGCAGCACAGGAACACGGGGCACTTCACAGCAGCACAGGACCAC
>JARFNZ010136350.1:0-10830 GCA_031763405.1 Balanus nubilus
ATGCCACGGAACGCCATTTGCGCTTGACATGACCTTAGGAAAAAGGTCACAGGTCACGGGTCATCGGGGTCACGGTTTCGAAATTTGTGGGGTAGGTGTAAAATTTATCAATACTAGGGTACCAAAAGTTTCGTCGCTTTTTACGCGAGTTATTCCCGAAAAAAAACGAGTGGGGGGCAACCACCCCCCTACACTGGCGAGGGTTAATGACGTTTTGATTTTGATTTTGAATGACAAAATACTATTTGAGAAAAAAAATCCTGGCCAATGGGTCACAAAATCTAAAATTTTGTAAATTTTCAAAAACTGGAATCATTTCAGAGAAACGCCTATGAGTAATCAACATGCCAAATTTCACATCAAAAGTTATATTTTTCAACCCCAGATGACTCTAATGTGCATACAGTGTAACATCATTTTTTTTATTGATTTGGGTACTTCCAGACCTTGTATGCAAAAATAAATGATACTGATGGGTTCCGAGACAAAACTGATCCATAGCAATTTGTCTTGTATTACAAATTATTAAATTCAAAATGTGACCTGACCTTGACCTAAACTTGAGGTCAAATGGCAAAATGAATGCAACCATCAAACTATATGGCTGTAATAACCAATAAAACTTATGTCACATAACATTCACATAATTTATACACAGTGACGTTTGGTGACCTGAATTTGATGTTGACCTGTATTAACTATGACATTGATTGTTGAGCATTACCTTCCCCTAATAATTGAAAGTATTTTTCAGAGTTTGGGCATGGCTATTGTTTATAGTCTGGTCTCTGCAGCCTAAATGCAAAAATATGTGATATTTTTGCCTTTGACCTGACCTGGACCTTCCCACTCACCTTGCAAATAAATTTTAAGTATGCCTTAGAGTCATCTCATTAGGACCTTTTGATCACTGCCTTATGCATCTCAATCAGACTGTTAGTTTGGAAGTAAGTGGGCAACCCCCCCCCCCCCCCATCCAATGGAAGGTGGCTGGAGATCCATCACTATGCGGGTTAAGTGAAGCTTGTATCATGGTCAGGTCAAAGAAGGTAATAATTTGAAATTCACAATTCTTATTAACAGAAGAGACATATTTGTGAACCAATTTTACCTCAGAAATCCAGAGATGTCATTTGTTTTTTAGAAGTGGTCTAGAAATACCCAAAAAATGCAATACAAAATGATGTCATCCCTTTGTATACCTACATACTTTAAAGTCATTTATCAGGTCATTATAAAATCAAAGTCCTTGTTTATCAATAACCAGATTTATTTGGTTTGTGGACCAAGCAAATTATCCTCTTGGCAAAACCTATAGGGGCCATCCATTAATTATTATTATACACTCACATACTAAAGGAGAGGGTGGGTGGGAGTCAGCCATAAGTGATAAGTCAGATATAAGAGCGAATCGGAAGTTAGGGGTAAAACTTCAGTATCACAAATCCCAAGTTTATGGTGGTACACTATAGTGGCACATAGGGGTTCCTAATAGAAGAAGTTTAGTAAGTCAGCTGACAGTAATACTTGAGCCTTGTTCACTGCGCCTGCTGACGGGCTGACTGCTGCTGCCTACTGCTGACAAAACGCATCCACCAATCAGCTTAGACCAGTGGGGGTCGGGAGGGGTAAACGTAAGATGTCAGACTTATGCTGCCTGCTGCTGCCTCGGCTGAAAAAAATATTGTCAGCAGGGCAGCAGGTAACACAAACTGGCGCACGCAACAATTTTAATTTGAGAATGCTCCAGAAGTATTGTGGGGTCCTGTGGAGCAGCAGTCACTAAGATGGAGTAAGTTTGTGATTATATCTTTCCTAATGTTTTAAAATTTCAACATTTTTCAATCATAGCACAAGCAAATTTCAATGCATCCTAAATTAGCAGCAGTTGTGCTCATAGGGTCCCTGCCCACAATGACAAAGGTTAGTATCTGCTGATGTTTTGAGCAGCAGCAGTCAGCCTGTCAGCAGGTGGCTATGAACAAGGCTCTAGGTAATAGATTTGAACACTCGCTCCACTCGCTGCATGACATTGGTTCAACTTGTCTTTTTTAAGACTTGATGAGAATGCTGTGCTATGCTCAGGCCCTTTCACATGAGCATGATAGATGGAGATTGGGTCACCTTCCAGAGATCAAGGATGGCAGTGTTGTGATGCATTCTGGGTAATTGCCATTGATTGAACATTAGCGATGCATTCTAGGTAATAATACTCCAACATATGGCAGCTCCTGTATCACCTGCCTTACCATAACCATAGCCACTATAGTGTACCACCATAAACTTGGGAGGTGCGATACCGAGGTTTTACCGGAATTCTACCCTAAATAAACAATCTGGAAGGCTAGTAAAAGCAAGTAGTATTTGCCTGTCACATATTGGTATTGTTCACGGCCCAGGACAATCCTGAGGTAGTTCTATTTCAGGTAAGGTATTTTTGCATACTGTGGGACAAATTAAATTAGCACCACCCTTACCCCCAAGACGAAGTACCCCAACGTCCAACACCAAACACACCAACACACACCCACCACTTACGTTTGTGTCACACCACATTTGTTCTTCTGCGTCATTGTTGTCTCTGTAACAGGCGCATTGTCCATTTTTAGTAGTATTTAGAGAGAGTATCTGATACAAAATATAAGGATATTACATTTAAGATAAATTTAAATTAAGATACTCAAAAATGTTGAGTGCCATGGGGAATGCATTTTCATCGTATAAAGAAACTTCATATCATTGTAATTACTCTCAAAAGTTAGTCTAAGAAATGGATGAACAAAAGATGAAATTGATAGCTGATCAATCAAATGGAAATGATGTCACCTTGACATATAAACATCTTTTTACAAGATTCCTTCATTTATTTCTTAGTTCATTGTGACAAGCAGGATATTCATTTTTCTTATATATATATCTGACGTATTGAAAAGCAGATGTGACTGCTACCATATTTTTAGCAGAAACAAATGCAGTTTTCTGATTGGGAGGATCTAAAAAGCAGACAAGTTTAGCTGATAAGGCCATGCACCGAAACTACTCGGCTGATGCTTATCAATTTTTCACCATTAGGTATTGACAAATCGAGAAGGGTGAAATTTTCTGTTTTATTTATTAAAATCCACTCCAAGTAGACTAAACTGAACCCAAATGTCTGCAACGGTTTTTGGTGATTTAGGACCAATGTGGTCAATTCAAAGTGGACCAATTCGTATAAAGTTATATACAACACCGTTTTAAACAAGCCGGGTAGAATGGTATATCATTCGACCGGATAGGTTCCACAGGCTTTGAGCATGCATTTGTCTGCAATGGTTTCCGGTGGGTTTGGACCAATTTGATCCATTTATAGTGGACCAATATATATAAAAGTCCGTATATGCA
Organism: Balanus nubilus; assembly: GCA_031763405.1. Taxonomy (NCBI): domain Eukaryota; kingdom Metazoa; phylum Arthropoda; class Thecostraca; order Balanomorpha; family Balanidae; genus Balanus; species Balanus nubilus. The sequence continues at coordinate 3,385 of JARFNZ010136350.1, forward strand.
CCATTACAGAGCAAGCCACGTCGAATGGTTTATTATTTGACCAGATCAGTCCCAAAGGCTCAGAGCATGGCTTGGCTGAAAGTTTGGTACGATAAGTTTTCGTCCAATTTAGTCCACTTAGAGCAGACTAAAATCAATAAAACTCCAAACAGCACCCCTGCCGATCTGTCGAAATCCAATGGTGAACAAATTACAAAAATCGGCCGATAAATTTTGGAGCATGGGCCTGTCAGCCAACCTTGTCCGCTTTTTAGACCCTCTCCTGATTCATCGAACGGGACGCAAACGGGGCGCTACGCCGATAACAGTGTCGCGGGGAGTGCCGGTGTGACTGTGCGGCGATCGGTTGGGTGAGACGGACTGGGATTACCTACGTTAAATAACGGCGTGCATCGGCGGCCGTTCACTGTTATTGCTCTACTGAATAAGTGCAACAGCGTGAGGAGCAAGTATGGATTACGACCACGCAGCCGACAGTGCGCCACTTTCTCACCCAAGAGAAGGCTCTTCAGCACATGAAGAGGAAAATAAGGCTCCGGACTTGGCCGTACGTAGCATTGAGACGGAACCTGGACATGTGTCTCCAACGACAGACTTACAAGGGGATCTTAACGTTGCTAAGCAGAAGGAGGGATACTCAAAAGAGGACCTTCTGAATCTCGATCCTTACGGTCGTCAGTCCCCAGAGCCAGAGCAGGCCGCGCCCACTATCGATAATCGCGAGCCGGCCACGACTCAACCTGAACCGCAGAGCGAAAACCCGCCAGAGCTTGCTACTAGCGCTCGGGAGGCCGATATCTTGAAACCAGAAGAGAAGGATCAGAATGCAGTCGGAGGATCAGATCCTGCTCCTTCCCACATCTCGAGTGACAACCCTTCCCATGCTTCAATTACTCTTTCGGAAAACCCCATTTCATCTCAGCCAGCAGATTCGTTTGTTCATGGAGGTGCTGCTGACGAGGCTTCAATCCCACTTTTTAATGATGGACTCACAGAAACCGTGTCAAAATCCTCGGGAAGAAAGGCTAGCCCTCCCCCTGACCAACATCTTGAATTTAGCAAAGCGGAGGCTGTCAATGATTACGTTGATCCCGCATCGGACAGCTATTCGAGCGAGCCTACTCCGAAGAGCGACACATCCTTCGACCTGCCCGTTACTTCGACTGCTGCTACCGCCACCGAGCTTAGTGATAAATCGTTCAACTTGATTACCACTGACCCAGCTTCCCAGCCTCATAATCAGTCAGATACTGCTCAAAATCTTGACAGCGTCTCCCATGTTGGGAAGGACATCCCTATGCCTGAACAGACGCCCACTTTCCCAAAATCTGATAGCCCCATATTTCTTGAAACGGCCAACAAACCCGACGAATCCGCTATCGAACCCAATGCAAGTCTTGACGCCTTTACCTCTGAACCTCCTGCACCTTACATCAACCCTGATCCCTTCCAGGACTACATTCCTCCGGTTGAGAAGCAAGAATTGGGTGACCACCAGCCAGCACGAATTCCGTCTCCCTCATCGATGGACGCCGAGCCGCCGACTCCTGTCGAACGCTCCGCACTGAGCTCGTTGAAGGAGTATGATGAAGGCACGCCTGTTGTCGACGCAGAGCGCGTGGTCGACAAACTACCCCTCGAGGAGCTTCGTAACCGTGACGTGCAGCAAGCACTGGCTTCGGTCATCCCCCCGGCTCCTGACAAGCCGCTGCCGCCGACTCCGAGCGCTGAGTCGCGTGCGACGGCTGGCTGCCTCGTCCAACTACCAGGTGAGTGCAGTCTACTCTACAGCCTTGGTGCAGCCCATGGCCCGCTCCGCTGCGCCCACTAATACCTACCCCTCGGCGACTCACCTCACCATGAAGTTTTTGTCTGGATGGTTCTCGGGATACATTGCCGTACGGCTGCGGACTGTATGCCTGTTCATAGTCTGTTTGGTGGGGGCCAGGGCACGACGGGCCTGTTTTTCAGCTGCCACGGCCTGTGTGGTATGTAGCGAAGACCACCTCGGCTGATGCGGGTGAGTTAGTTTATTTCACAGCTGATAATTTTCCGAGTCGAATTTTACTATTGCTTGTATGGTATGAATCAGACAGAGGCGGAGCTATACTTTATAATGCTATATCTATTCTTTCGTTATTTGTTGCCTTTATAATGAGAGATTTACTGCTGCCAGTACAGCGCACGTTTTCTTCAGTTTTGCTGAAGATTATGACTAGAACGGTGGCGGCGTATCCGGGGGAGGCAGCGGGGGCGAGGTACCCCCATAATTTAGGAAGGGGGAAATGTTTTTCCTGAGCATACTTTAGGAAAGGACCCAGTGTAAGAAAGGCTAAACGTACAAATAAATCAATAAAATAGCAAATGATAAGGAAAAGACGCAACTGTGAAAGCGCCATCCTAGCAGGGGTATAGGATCGTATTTTATAGGAGCTCACATCCCAACATTAGCAAGAAATTGGGTAAAATCCTTCAGTGGCATAAAATCCAGAGGTCATCGATGGTCAAAATGCTGTTTTCTTGGAAAACGGTTTTCGCGAATCACTTTTTAGCTATTAAAGATATAGAACTTTTTTACACCATCGTGTTTGTTTCTCTCGTTAAAGCGCATCGAAACATATACATGGTGACCTCTGGAGGTCAATTTATAATTTGACCTCAGGTCAAGGTCACGTGGTGACCTTAGTAGGTCATGTTGGGTCATGATGCATATGAGTCGATGCGTATTGACGAGACGAACATATTGGTACCTTCCGCTCGCTTCTCTTCTCTATCCAAAGTTATTGGCAAAAAAGTGTAAGTGACCTCGGGTGACCTTAGATGACCTTTACCGAGGTCACTTGTCAAAATTAGTACTTGGGTCATCAATACTGGCCGAAGAAAACATGATCCTGAAAGAATTGGACTGATCTGATGGGTATCCTCTGAATTGGAAGGATCTTATTTTTTCCCATTTACTTATAATGGGGAGGTCACGAAATTGACCTGACCTCAGGTTATCGATATTAAAATCCGAGATACACAAATTTTAGGCATTGGTGTCCTTATGTAATCCTGAAAGTTTGAAACTGATCATTCAAAAACTGTAGTTGTGGCACGATTTGTAACTTTCTCTGAGGCTGGGTCACGTGACCTGACCTGATAACCTGACTTTAGATGACCTGGCGTCCAAAATGTCACACAATGTGCTGACCAACCAGATGACATGTTTCATGAACATACCGAATGCTGTATGAATAAATGGAAACGCATTGCTGAGATATCAATTTCAATCTACGGATGTCATAAAAATTTATCCAGACATTTTAGAAACAATATCAACTAAACGGTTTTCGTCGTATGACGTAGGCTTTACTGCTTTCTATTTTTAGGTTTTTGTAGTTTATTATAGCATACTCAGATTGAAATGACGCTCTCGGTGATGTGCTTCATTTGGTTTGATTTCAATTTAACACAGCTTCGAAATAAGCCCAGTAGACGCGAAAATAGATAGGACCTTACGTATGACCATTTCAACGGTGGGTCACTGTTTCACTTGGAAATGTACATAAGTGTGTTTACGTGTTATTTATATTTGTGTGTGTGCTCCACTGACGTCAGTCGACTTATTCTGTACATCTGATGCTGGTTCTGTAAACGCCGCACCTCGGGCGATTATCTGTAATCGCCGCACCTCGGCGATTACAGAGTCAGCATGAAAAACGGATTCGGGAAAGATAGGGGGCCAATTGATTTCGAACTATGAGTGCAAAATGAACAGCACCTAGTACGGCGCTATGCCTTACCTCGGTCCATTGGGTTGCCGTACCTGGTCCGTGTACGACACTTTTGAGGAACTTGGCGCAAGTAAGGCATTTGTAAGGCAAATCTGCCATAAGGCAGATTTGGCTTGGTGACTTGATCATAGATGGCCTTCAAAATTTTCAAAAAGATGCGGAAAGGTCACTGGACACTGGCGGTCCCAGACAGCCAATAAAGTTGAGGCCACCGACGGTCCGCAGTTTAGGTACATGAGATGGGCAAAAACGACATATTGGAGAAAATGTTGACGATTTTTAAAATAAGCATTTCGAAATAATAAAAACAGTGCGTCTTACGCCGCATTTGAATGGAGGATAAAGATAATTTAGCACCCACTTCGGAACTCCCTAAAAATGAAACACAAATTGGCCGATATCGGCATTTAACTCCTTGTACCCTATTTTGAATAAATTGTATATGGGCAATTCCAGGACAAATCACCAAGGTATGGTAACCACACTTTCTCCGATTTCACTTTAAATTTGTTAACAGGGTTATCCTTGGGACTGATTTCTATTTTGAAACTTGTACTGTCGTCAGATCACGGGATCACGAGATACAGGTGTGCGAAAATTCCGGTCAAGGTCAAACATCGAATTACGTTTGCAATTTTATCTCGAAGATAAAAACAAATATCGGGGAAAATTATGCATCAGTAGAGGGCGCAAGAGTCAAGGAATATGATGGAATACAAATTTGCACCCTAAGTTCAAATTTTGGCATTTTGCACTAATGACCTTGAAAAGTTCAAAATTTTGCTATTTTTGCCTGTTTCGATTTTCTAAAATTTTCACAAAAGTTTGCCCATTTAGTTGGCAGCATGTACGCAAAATTTCGCGCTGAAACGGAAACTCCTTGGGGGTCAACAAGGGTCATATGTCATGATCCCATCTGCCCAGAGAGTATACGGATTTCGGTATCTCTACAAAGGGAAACAATATAGTCGTCATTGGAAAGCACCTATAAAATATAATACGCTTAAGACATTTTCTTCTATTAAAATGTTTTCAAATGATATAAATATATCATATATTTGTTTCAGTAAAATAATTTTAAAAGTAAATAGACTAGCAAGCAGACATGTGCCGCGACAAAAATATGATCCAAGATCCACAGGAGCCCGTGGTAGGATACATTTGCAGGGTCCGGAATCCATGGGATACAATGACGAAGAAAACGGACGAGAATGTTACCATCTAGGTCGCATAGCTCGCCAACTATTCGTCGGATTGGGATGAAACAGGCACGAAACCGCATTGTGGCACGTCGCGGCTTCTGCTTTGTCGTGACCTGCCGGCGTCCGCTGCCATCACGTTCGTGCCCGCAGTGGCAGACGGTGACGTCACTGGTGCCGCTGTCGATGCCGTTGACGTCACTGGTGCCGCTGTCGATGCGGGCGCCGGGTGTCGGTCTCCCCCCGTCGCTGACGACGGCGGCGGTCGGCGGAGGCTGCCGGCCGAGGGCGACCCGAGCACGCTGTCGGTGGCTCCCCGTGTCGGCTGGCTGTCGGGGCGAGGCGGGTCGATAGGGTGCTGGCGCGGGCCAGCTGGCCGGCTGGTCTGGCGTCCACGGCAACGGGGTCGCCTGGCCGGCTGGTCTGGCCTCCACGGCAACGGAGCCGCCTGGCCGGCTGGTCTGGCCTCCATGGCAACGGAGCCGCCTGGCCGCCTGGTCTGGCCTCCACGGCAACGGAGCCGCCTGGCTGGCTGGTCTGGGCTCTACGGCAACGGCCAACGGGGCCGCCTGCCCGGCTGGCCCGGCTGGTCTGGCCTCCGCGGCAACAGAGCCGGCTGGTGTGACATCCACGATAACGGAGTCGCCTGGCCGGCGGACACAGGATAGCGCCGTGCCAAGCAGTGAACAACAGTTTTTTGTCTGAAGGCTGATTCACAGTCTTCGCGCAGCTGCACGTAGTGAATGCGGGTGTCTGTTCTAATGTTAAAAGGATATCGCTATAACTGCACGATGCGCGAAGCTTCGTGAAGAAAAATCGACCACATATTGTTTTCCATGTATTTGAATAGGCGTCTGTAGGAACCCACATCCACTTCGCACTTTCACATTACATACTTTTAGGAGAGACAGACTAATTTGCGTCATGTTTAGCATAAAGGGACATTGTCAACCTTTGCCGGTAATGTAAAAACCGGTTAATATCAACGTAACGAATTTGGGTCACTGATGGATAGGCTCAAACGTGCAGCCACATCACCAAGCAGGATATATTAGGAAATGAGTTTTGACTCATCTCCAACTCTCAAAAGAATTGCCTGATTATGATCCGCACTATTTCGGCATGATGGCAAATGAATTGTTAATTAAATTAAAGCAAAGTACATTAGAATAAATTTAATCACAAAATAAAATAAAAAATCCTGGCGACCGATTCTGCTGTGCGCTTTCTGTACGTTTATTATGCGCTGCCGAGCAGAATATTATAGATCGCCGCGGAGGATGTACTAAAGCCGGGCGGAATCCGACGACACGGTAATGGGCATTGCGTACTTAACTCAGCCATAGCATGTGCGAATCGTGTTGATTAATGTTTTTCGAAAGATAAAGAGAGAACTGTGTTTGACTAAAAAATAAATGAGAATAAAACTTTGAACGGAAAAAACACGATGGTAACATTGTTTTGTTGGTACACTCCAAAATCCCAATTATATTTTTCCTTCAAGTGTCGTGTAGTGACGATGTGATTCCAGTCATTCCAGAGTCTGTGAGGTTAGGAAAAGTACCTACAATTTTACTAAAACTAGTACGAAAATCAATCTTTGAATGAAAATTGCAGACGATTGAGGGCGAAGTTTTGGAAACGGACTGGAGCGGTTAACAGGGGAAACTGGCTCTACCTATCTCATATCAAATTTTGTATTTTAGGTGACAATGTCCCTTTAATCGCTATTACACTAGGTCTATGAGACGGCGATATTGTTTATCTTCTTTAACTTGCTACCTAGTTCATTGAATTTGAAAATTGCCCTCCCACATTCCTGAAATACAATTTTTATATTTCATATTCAATGCTATGGAGGTAAGCTCTTGCAAGGGTCGTATCGGGACTATGATGTCTTGACCCTATTCCTGTACGTCTTTGTTTACACTATTTGTGTCCGGTGGGGGCCGATTCGTCTCCCCCCCCCCCCTCCCCCCTAAGATCTCAGCTCCCATCAGATGCATGTACATCAACGAAATTGGGAGGATAGGGAGGGTTTTTCGCATAGTAAAAAAATTCACTGAATCATGGAAAAGTGTCGAATGAGAAAACGTGTCGAAAGTGTAAAAAAAAGATGACATGATCATGAAATAATAGGACTGATCTGATGCGCATTGGAAACGTTTGATTTTTTCACTATTAGTGTATAATGGTCAGGTCACGCACTTGCCTTGACCTCAGGCCACTAAATATGGAGCTGTCGGGTCAGTGTCAGAAAAGTGGCCCGTTTCTCCATTTTCCTGAAGTTGGAAATTTTATTCCATGACAACTTTGACTATAAAGAATGATTATTTTTAGTCTATCAGTCTAAATGGCAGGAGATGATAGACAAAAAAATAGCATGCATTATTATTTTTCAGGCTGCTATCATCATAGGAGTCGGGATAAAATGGGATTGTGCTTAACTTTAACATTACGCCTATGACGCT
>JARFNZ010136361.1:0-10829 GCA_031763405.1 Balanus nubilus
TTGGACAACATTGTCAGATTGGATCGGACTTTGGATCGGACATTATTTAGAAAATTTCCGAATCTTGCACCACTAGTTTGCACACTTGCAAGCGCAGTGATATTTAAAACGAGACTTATGACTAGTTACATACAGGTGTTCCAAATACAATGTTCGCTTTTGAATGATGTCATTCAGATGAAAATAGAAGACACTCCCACTGTATCACACATTGCTAGGTCTATAGCTGATTTCGGCAATGCTGACCTTTTTAGCGTGATTTTATCCGCGACTTCAGCTTTACCCCCAAAAAACTTGTCTTCCATATAATATGGCTGAGAACAGGGGGAAAATATTTCAATTTTATGTATGTGCCCTCCATGTTAATTGCAGATTTAGCTACAGTCACATATATCCAAGGATCACGTTCAAACACAACATTTTAGCTGCTTTAAATAGCACCTTGATATAATCTATGTACCCCCAGAATCGTTTCAGCCGTCCTGCATCTCACTGAATTGCACTACCAGCGCGATTTCTGCAGCAATACACCTTCTCTAGATGGGACTTCTGGAACTGTCCGCAGAAACCGGCATCTCTCTCGCGTTGAAGCGTAGTTGACAATTTCGGCTTTTCCCATGCCTTGACATTGCCCCAACTTTCCCCATAGATGTCAGTATGGTTGCGACACGTTACTGCCAATGTCACCTTGTTACAGTTCCACCCAGCCAATAAACTGCAACTGAAGGATACGTCTGACACGTTTATCTCCAGTGGAGGAGGCGCCGGCGCCTGGCACTATCGTCACGTGGGGAGGGGAGGGGAGGTGACGGTCATGTCTTCAGCTGGGAGTGGAGGTGGTGGCGGTATCGTCAGATGCACGATGGCTGCTGCTGCTGGCTGATGGTGCCGGGATGTGAACGGGATTCGGAGAACCCTCTGCAGTGCGGCGGCTCCCACGCTGCCGCGGCTGGTCGCCGTGGAGGGTGGCGTGGCGCCGCCACAGGAATGGCTCTCAGGAGATGCGTTTCGCACATCGTGCCCATGGCGAGGTAGGGTGCTGTTCTTCTCGGTACTCTGCGGAGTGGTGGATGGCTGTGATGTATGGTCTGCCAGCAGCAGGACGAGCAGCTGGCGAGAGGGGTGATTTGCAGCTTTAGGACGCGCTTCATTTCCCAAATATTTTGGCGTGGATTTCGCCCGCGGACAGACAACCAAGCTTATCATAACTATGATGATTGATGATTGCGCTTGACAGTTGATGCATTCACGTATATTGCATGCTTTGCATGCTCGAATAACTGTGGTCCTCAGGCTTGCGACTACAAGAAGCTATGACTATATGTAATTTTTGTTTTTGTGTGTTTTTGTGTTTTTTATCTTTCGACTTCGCCTGTCAGTGGAGCATGGTCTCTGTTGGCGATTAAAGGAAATAAACAATAAACAATTAACAATTTCTTTTGGATTTGACTACGTAATCCAATTCATGACAATGCTAATATGTAGAGCGCGTTTTTATGAAAAGCAAGATTACAATAGTGTTTCCATATAAAGAAAGCTTGCATCTTCTCCCAAAATGTATAAATTTTGAGTACAAAAAGCGATTAGAAAAGTACGACTTTCCCCAAAACTTAGTTTTGATGAGAAGGTCAATCCGGCCGGCTGGATGAGAAATCAATCTCGACGTTAACATATTTGGAGAAAAGGGTGGATGATTGCTGACGTTACACATCTTCTTTAGATTTCAGGGCTCTGATTATGAAGATTCTCATGATGTAAAGTCTCGAGGAAGATGACTCAGGGATGCATAATAATTCTGGAAGTCATTTCACCGTCTTTAACAAGCCCTCAACATCACCATCATCAACAGCAAGCACTTCTTTCCACAAATATAGCAGCGCACTTGAGTGAAATCATTCTTGCATATACCCTACGTATCTCATGTTAGGTAGTTATGAACATATATAAATGACCTGAGCATCATACAAAGCTTTTCTAAAAACAAAACTGTACAGGAACTGTTGATAATTGGACGCAGAGTTCAAGACCTGTTTCCCGGCATCCGTGATTTGCTCATTGCTTAATTACCACTATACCTGCCACGTAACAAAAATACCCTCCTTTTTCACACATGAATTAACCTTAAACTTGTCGCCGGCGCAGTGTGAGCTCATTATTTGTCAATAAGACAATATCAGCCAATCGCGATCATTGTTTGTGATGTAGTAATCTGTTGTGAAGTCCATTGTGTAAGTGAAAATCCCGTAAATGGCCTGTGGAGCGGTCGGGCGGCTCGCGAGCCAGACCACGCCTGACTCGGAGTGGACAGGGCCGACGGGCCCGGGCTGGTCGGCTGGGATGGGCGGCGGGTCGGCTGGGGGTTTCGACGGGTCAGCCGGGGCTCCGGCGGGTCGGCCGGGGCTCCTCCGGCGGGCGCGGGGCTTCGGCGGGTCGGCGGGACCTTCCGGACGATTTCGCCTGGGCTGCGGCGGCCAGCGAAGGCTATCTGTGCGCCTTGTGCGGAGATCGGAGGCGATGATTTCATTAGTGGTCGTGTGGTGACAGCGGAGACTGGCTGACGAAGGCTGTCTGTCCCCCGGCATCTCCCAAATCTGACGGCCGAGCCGGGCTCCCCGGGCGAGGCCAAGGCGCCGGGGATGAGGGGTCACTGCGTCACAGAGGGCGACTGGCAGCATAGGTGAAGGAACAGAGGGGGGGGGGGGGATTGGTCCCCGATTTCCGGCCAACATTTTTACTAAAATCTTCAATATTTATTCAAAAACAAAAGCTAAGGCGGCAAACGATTCACTAAAGAGAGAGGAGCCCAAATCTGCAAATAAATTTGTCATAATGGGATTAGGCGTTCCTCAGGATGACCTCAAAGTTTCACGGACTCCCTCTTTTCGCGACGTTCCTATTTTCATAACTGGGAGGGGGGAGGGAGGGGGCCTACAGCTGACCGTGGCGGGTAGAAATGATCGTCATCGTCATCATTATCATGATCATGTATTCGTATGGCATCCGTAGGAACACGGCTTTTCAGCACAAGAGTCATTTACAAACACAAATGCAGTAACATACTTAAAATATGGCTATTACACTAATTAAAAGGGATACAACTTAGCCACTCGCATCATTACATTCATTTAGATGCTGACAGCCACTTTCGCATCCGTATGCGGAACGCTCTCGCTGTGCCGGCGTCTCGCACGTCACCTGGCGCCTGATTCCACCCGGCCGCGGCACGGAAGCTGAAAGAGCGTCGAGCGAGCTCTGTGCGGACTCGGGGCAACTGCGGCAGGCCCGCTACTGGTCTGCCCCGCCCCGCTAAATGGTCTCTGACCCGGCCTGACCTTCACCCTGACATTCAGCCCAGACCAGGGTCGCCTCCCTGAATTAAGTGTTTCACTCCCTTATCATAGAATTGATAATATTGCGTTGTCCATGCCACAGACAAAAAGTACTCCTTAGTGTTGCTATCGGTCATATTTCCAGTTTCTAAAACTGATAAAAACGTCGCTCTAATTGGAGGGTGGCAAACGAACACTTTTTTCTCCTTTGTAGAAAAAAGTGTGATTTGTGCCCGATTGGGCGCCTTGAAAGATCGCCGGTACGATGTATGGGAAGGGTTAGTAATCTGGCACGTGACACCGCCGCCAATCAGCTGATCACTGGCCGGTCACCGACCGACCTCGGCCGGTGACGTCACTGTCAGCCGGCCCCGCCCAGAGCAGCGGCCCATGCGAAAAGGGGTGCCCAGTGCCCACGCAGCCGGAGCCGCCGCCGCCGCTGCTGCCCCCGGCACCCGCCCCGGCCCGATGAGAGCTCATCTGGGCGCTGCCTCTCTCCGCGGCGCACGCGATCCGCGCGCCGAGACCGACGTGAGAAACTATTCCGGGAATACCCCTGTTGCACGATATGGAGCGCGCTGTCCAGCTCCAGCCTCCCCGTCGGCCGGTAATTGTATGCACAGTGCACGACCACGGCGTCTCTGAGAGGCAGGGAGGGAGGACCGCCGGCAGAGGAGAGGCAGCCCCAGGGGTCGGCTGATTGAGCGGCCACCTTTGGTGTCGAATGGGGCTGTCCACAGGTAATGCTGGTTCAGAGGTCAATCCAGCCAGGTGGGCGCGGGCAGTGGGCCGTCTGCAATGTTGAGAGCGAGGCATTCTCAGTTGTTGACTGCACGCGTAAACATGGAGATAACTACCAGTTTGGATTACGTCCGAGACTCAGTAATGTCAGAAATGCGCTCAAATGAAGTATTAATGGGGTGGAAAATTGTCACAGGTTGTGCACTTTTAGTTCGTGATTGGAGGGAAGTACACGTACGTGAGTACACATACATACATCGATGTTGAAAGCTGAATGGCGTTCCTTCTTGATGAAAAGTAGAGATGTTCATACTTCGTACACGCGAAGCTGGCCAAAGTTACATTGACAATCGAAAAATGCGTGATTCATACCATTCATACATACCATGCCATTTGTTCGTTTTTATTTTGTTTTACAGATAACGAAGCATATGGCTGCGTAATTCTCACAAATTATTACTTGGATCAGGCTTTCTTGTTAATATCGTCATATCGAGAGCGCATTTCGCTCACGCATCGTCATACATTCAGCTTTCAGCTTGCTGCTGAAGAAGTGAAACAAAAAGTGTGCTTCCGTGATCGTTGCAATGCGTGTCACGTCAACTAAAAGGACCGGTGCCTTTTTATACATGTGAAAAGAAAACCTGCATACATATAATATAATACAGATAATACAGATAAATCCTCTGTTTTTAGTTGTTCTTTTGTTTTCGTGATCAATTTGTATTTACTTTTAAGTGGATCTTCTTTATTTTGGTAATAATATTTAGTTTATAACCAAAGTAGCTACCTAAATGAGAAACAGCCAATTTGGTTCGGGACAGATTAGTACCACGATAAAATCATACCTAAACATAAAACCCTAGCTTTTGGACTTTCACAATCACTTGCCCCTTTCACTTCAGCATCGACGTGAAGAAACCCGAGTTCGGTATTCAGCAATAGTTCAGTTTATCTGCTTCAAGCACACTTTGGGATGGTAAATGTCTACCAGCATCATGCCTTACCATTGTAGCTGCATGCCGGTCACCTGCCCCCGCCGTCACAGCCCCCCCCCCCCCCCCCTAGCACCCGCAGTCCCGGGGGTAGGCGGGCAGATGCCCCACCATTTACGGCGTTGAAGGGATGCTGGAGCAGCTGCCTATTGACCAATGACCATTGAGATGACCGGTGTCTGCCATCATAGGCTGGTGTCTGGCTGGCTGGTCAGATCAAGCAAACGCCAATTGGTCCGTCAATTTTGTATTGTTGACACTGACAGTTAATATTCTGTTGAACATGAACTGCCTTTTGAATTCCTCGTTTTCAGTCGTGTCCTGATCCTGGCTGGACTTCATCCGGCCCGTTTTTCCGTCGTTGCGTAGTTGATCCTACAGTATATATATATTATATACATTATATCCCACAGTACAGTACATATTATATCATTTTGTGTCAACGCTAGAGTGAGATAATGTCTAGCGAACTGTCAACGCCGAGGAACACTGGCACCAAGAAGCTAGGTATCGTTTCTATCAGAGTATCGCTGAATATCGCGGACATCTGTGACGGGTGACACGGTCTGTGTTTATCAGCTCTCACACCTCTGCCTGCCATCGGTCCCCTCAGTTCTCCCACCGAGCCACTGGAACACACCGAGTCTACCCCGATAACCGGCCGGACCGGGCCGCATCAAAGCTCCGCGTCCATATCCGATCGAGCCCATGAATATCCAGTAAATAAGGCGTGGATTCCACGCGTTCCTCCCGGTCGCGACTTCCCACAACGGCGCATAATTGATGGAGTGTGTCCACCCTACAAGGACTAAAATCCTTCTAATTCGGTATCAGATTGAACCGGCGCTGCGCAGGCGGCGGCCCGCCCTGGCCGCTCCATTACCCGCTCCTTGACTCCGGCTGTCATTTATTTACAAACTAATCAGCGCAGAGCGAGCTGCGTCAAAGAGTGGCGACGTATCACGCCATCAATCTCTCGGCCGGATAATTAAAAACAAATAATACGAATATCGGGCAGGTCTGTGGCGGCCGGAATGCCACCCGGCTCGGCCCGGTGCGGTGTGAGCGTCAGACAAACAGGCTGGCAGAGAGAGAGGAGTTGTCGCTCACTTTGTTCCCGGCGGCCGCTCCTTGTTTGCTCTTGTCTCTTGTCACCGTGTGCAAAATTCCGATAACAGTGACATATGCCTCTACCCCCTGTGTTCCGTTTGATTGGGACATTGGGTGCACAGCGATTAATTTAGCTTAAACTGACACCTACAGAGCTTCGACACATTCTTTAACTTATCTTTCCAACTCGAGCGTGAACTGATTCCTCGCCAACAATGGAGTAATATCGAATAATCATACACTAATATGAATAGATATTATCGGTTCTTTGTGTAGAATCCTTCAATGGTGCGTTACAAATGGGTGCTGTGACTTTTGATTGGCTGGTTAGAGCGAGAAAATGACGAGGTGTGAGAAGATATCGACCAGAATGGAGCTGTGAGAGCAACATTAAAGGAATGTAGTCACTTTCTCATATTTCCATAAATGCTACAAATGGGAGTAATTACCAGAAAGTGACATTGATGACATGATTACAGCTCTTAAATAAATATTTGTCTATTATTTTTTTTGTTTAGAAAGCATGCAGCCAGTTTGACAGGGTTCTGTATGATGCAACTTCTCTTGTCTGTATATCCACCTATCATCAATGACGATCGAGTAGTACACACTCGGTACTTCATAAATACTGGTCAAATGTGGCACAACTGATACAAAAGATGTCGCAATTTGAGGCCTTTACAACTGTTGACCATCTTCGGTCCTACCGACTTTTGCAACGTGATTGGCTGGCTCAGGGTTTCACACGCCAGTACCACCTAACACGGAAACGAAAATTGATATCAAAAGCTGCCATATGAACGCTTTGAACACAGGCACCACGCAAATACCACTTCCCCCAAAACTTCGCTTTAAAAAAATAAACCCAAATATTTTGTGCAGGAGAACCCTCACAGCCAAACAGAGTACCTATGCCACAATTAGTTTCTCAAAGTCTTCAAAACTGCTATCTCAGTTAAAATCCCCATTATAAATGTGACTAGTTTCATTAAAAAATATAACCTGTGCGTGCATTCACAGTATTGTGTTTAAAACATATTTTAAGATAAAAATCGCACATAGATGACAAATTTATGTTATTTTTATGATAAAAACCAAGATCAAGGTCAAGCAGCTAATTTTAGTTATTTCGGCCATGGCCCACTTAGCCCCATGGTCTCTTGGCCCTACTAAGCCCGACAGGTGGTCGCCATTTTTAAATAAACCCGCGTCCCGATGGGCTTTTCCAGACCCCTGCCCGCCGATGGGAGGGGGACCTTTCGGCTTCCCCTACGACCTCCGAAACTACTGGGCCGATATAAAAAAAAAACGGCATTCTAATTTTTTGGTTTACGAACTTTGAGAATAACATGCGAAATTGTGTCCCAAGGTCACTGATGATGTCACAGTGTTGATCACAGTCAGGACAAAAAACAAATTTTGCCCGTTTTCATTGGGTGGGATTCCCGGGTGAAACAACGATATTGAACGCATAAGAAGCTACTAAATCGGCATAAATCGTGTTCCTGACCGTTCCAAGTACCATTCTAAGCCTTTGGTAGTCATTGTTAGGTCAAGGTCATCCTAGGGCACGAGGTCAAGGTCAAACTACTGATTTTGGTAATTGGAGACTGTAAATACAACATGTCTAAAAACTAATAAACATATTGATGTGATGATGAATACATGTTTTTGGGTCAGTTTTGCGTCGAGAACGCGATAAAAATGTCCCATGGCATTGTTTTTTCTAATTGAAATCGGAAAAAGATTAAAATACTAGAAATGTCGATGAAAATGAAAATACTAGAAATGTCATAAGTGTCCGTTTTTTGGCATTTGAAAGGTCACTACTCCGTCGTTTTTGAAGATATATTTTTTCAATTCGAAAATCCTGCCGGCCTTGTGATTGGCCGGCGGGCGGCGTGTCACGTGACCGACCGAGCCGACCTCAGACCAGCTTGTAGTTGGTGGGTTACTCGATGGCCAGCGGCGCTGGGTGCCTGTTCGCGGCCGCTGGCAGTCACACAGCGGCGACCATCGGACACTGCGCGGCTGGTGCCTGCAGGGCACAGCGTCGGGTAGCCGCCTCCTGACTGCGGGGCCATCCGCCGGTCAGGGGGCGGCCGAGGGATCTGGCGAAATGCACACTTTATCACCTCGAGTTTGGCCTCAAGGCAATGCAGTCAGCCATGCCGGCCTCTTGTATGACCCTGCCAGAGACCACTTTACGTTACCGCTATTAGGAACCACGCCATATGCTATAACTATGAATTGTCCCCATCGGAGGCGACATGTTACTCCCACCACCTGTCATAGCCCACGTCACACTACCTCATTTGAGATCACGTCACCTATCGGAGAGGTCGAACTACATCAAATACGTCCACCAGAGGTCAAGAGATATACATATATGATCCCGTGAGAGGTCACAACATGTTACCCCTTCAGAGGTAACATCACACACTACTGCGGCCAGAGGTGACCGAGGTGGCGGAGCCAGCCTGCCTCCCGTGGTGCCTCCCTGCTCTCTGTCGTCCCGCCGTTCTCTGTGTGGCCCATCTGCCCGGTAATCTTCCCTTCACGCATTCTGATCAGGCACGGCCAGCTTTGAGCACATTAATCTAAACATGAATATTAATCTTCCGGCTCGGCGGCGCCAAGGACAGCGGGCGACATCTAATCGCCATCTCAAGTTCACAAATTAGAGCCGCGACTGGATGCCGCCGCCGGTTCTGGACGATCTTTACAGAGGAAGCGCGACACACTGTCCCAAAGATGTCACCGACGTCTCCGCCAGGGAGGCAAGGCTCACAGAGAGGTTCGAGGACTGGTGAAAAGGCTTGACGCATCTGAGCAGCTCTGTCGAGCAGCAGAGCTCAGTCGCGTTGACGTGAATTTAAGGAATGTCCGACCTATAGTGAGGTCGGATGAATTCCAACGGACCGCTGCCATAAAGAGCCATCAGGCGCCCAGATTGTTGTGAGCCCCGGGCTGTGATGTTCACCTATGACTGGGGTTTTGTGTGTCTCTGTGTGTGTGTCTCGGTGTGTGTGTGGGGGCTGTTTGTTTGTACAGGGTTCGGAGCGGCTCAGCGTGAGAACAGGACCGACTCGACTCGACTTGGTCTGACTCTCCGGGAGGGATGGCCGCAATAAACACATCTGCTGCTCTGCTCACCCGACCACCCCGGCCACCCCGGACCTCACCGGACCGCACCGGACCATAACGGGTCAGACTCGACCGACCTGGACTATACCGGACCGACCCGGACTGACCCGGGCTATACCGAACCGACCTGGACCGCCCCGGACCGACCCGGACCGACCCAGACCGACCCAGACCGACCCGGACCAACCCGGACCAAGTGGATCGCAACGGACCGACCCAAAACGTGCGTAAACGAAACGTAAAAATGGCCGGCCACTAACAACCACATCGGGTATCTCAGCAAATGAAAAACCACCTGAAGCCAATATCCTTTTTGATGGTTGAATCATATCTTTATATAAGAATTTGAGAAGTTTTACAATGAAATGGATTGTCAGTCAATATCGTAGCGCATTTGACCTTTAACAATAGCACAGGCATTGTGTGATATTCGTTATTCCCACACGCCTTCCCCAGTTCCCGAGGCGCAAAGGTAAAACGCTGGGAAATGCTGCTAGTGCGAAGAGAAATGCCATGCTACCACGTGTGACCTCCACTTGGAAGGGTTTCCCTTAATCTGAGTGATGGAGTAACTTTAAAAGGGCAATATTACATGATTTACAAGCGAAATCAAAAGGTGGAAAGGAAAATTGCGGTTTTACATTTCGATCCATGTATGATTACAGACTGTTAGGCTGGACGTCTAAGATTAGCGTGGTCAAGGCCCGGCTAATTGTTTGTTTGGTCCGCTGTTTGCGATGGTCGTCCAGATAAAGAAGGGTTTCAATAATTGTCATTCGTGGTGGTCCGGTGTTATCTTAAAAACTGCATTTGGTCTCCCAGTAAACACTTGAAATTGATGCGATTGGCAATAAAGGGCATAGTTATCCTGTCCTTTAGGCGTCTAAACGAGGCGCGTTATAGAAGGATTGACCTTGGAGGAGATACGCACTGTGGGTTCCGGCGGATCCCTCTGCTAGATTGATTTGAATCGTAAACGCTATCATGGGCTTTGAAAATTCCAACGTGCTCAAACTCCAAATGGCGTAGGCACTTATCATGGGGTAGGTACAAGGCTGTATAGGAAGGAAGGCTGCCCTGGGCGCCCAATATGGCAATACTCGCCGACAGTAGCGTCATCTCGAATGGAATCTTTAACTACTCGGCACGGCCTCCAACTAGCGATAAGTACCGGAGACGCAGAATACCCAATAACGCCGGAAAGGATTTCATGAAAGCTAATGACGAAATATGATATTAAACATCATTAGTAGTAATATAAAGCTGCAATAATCCTTCCCCAATGCCAAATTTACATCCAAATGTTAAAACAGCATACATCACAGCGTTTGCTCGTCTTTTTTTGCGTAAGTAATGTAGGTATCATTTATCGAATACTGTTTCTGCTGGTATGAGGAGTACGACAAATGACGTTATTTGGATTAAACATTCAGTAATTGAATAATTCAAGTTGATGGCCAAGGACGGATCCAGCCGGCCGTTTTTTTTTTTTTGGGGGGGGGGGCCC
>JARFNZ010136383.1:0-10826 GCA_031763405.1 Balanus nubilus
TTACGGAAAAACCTGTTTGGGGGGGCCCCCCCCCCCCCCAAAAAAAACACGGCCGGCTGGATCCGCCCTGCGTGCCTGTGTAGACATATGAGCGTGCGAGCGCATTAGTTGAGTATTGGTGAGTGTATTTATGTATTATGTGTCCGCATCTGGCACACATTCGTTTGTCATTAAATGCGTTGTCACAAGCCGGAGCAGAAGCGCTAAGATCCGTGACCACAATGGACGCCCACTGCGGAGTGTTAACAAACGGGCGAGGTTGCTATGGAAACGACGTCTCTCTCGTGTCAACCTCTGCCGTCAGCAGTTAATCTCGACGCAGTAGATTGCGAACGGGTAATATTGAGTTGCACAGATGCTTGTGATGCCATATTCAGAGATAACAAAGCTGCAGTGTAGCCGCTGAATGTGTTTTCTGTGGACAGCCTGGTAGGGTAGCGCGAGGATCGAAATTCGCTCGTTTTTATGTCATTTCCAGAAAGTGAAAACGACTACTTTAGAGACACTGAACCCCGGCCATTTCCTCAGCTGTGCGGAACCACCATAACGCCCGTCATAATGAAATTCAGACATAAATAAGGAAGCGTGCGGAACGTTTCCAGTAGGATCACGTCATATGACGAACATAATTTATTAGAAAATACCTTGAGATCAAGTGTTGTTATGAAATATCAGTGAAATATACCCTCGAAAATGCAGGCCTTGATTTTGTAAATATATTTAGTATACCGAACATCACAAAAAAACAGACGCATTTTATTTCCTTCTAAAATAGTCAAAATACAACAAAATAAAAAATGGCGTGCTCCTACTTATAAACAAGTTCATGCTATTTTGTTGGGCACAGTATTAATATGCATGCAGCCATATAGTCGTACCAGACAAACGCAACAGGAAAAATAGACAATTCGATTACAAAAATGCATCGTCGGCAACTTTTACAATGTTCCATCGCAAAAAACTGCATAATGTAAAAAGTCGGAACAAATATTTTGCCCGTTCCTGTATCACAGTAGGGAGAGCGCTGGACTTCGGACCCACCTGGTAGTGAGAGCCCGGGTTCGAGTCGGCCGCTTCGGCGTTCGCCATTTGCTGATCTGTGGTCGGTGGCAGCGGCTGCACTCAGGTCAGATGACGTTGGCGGCGGGGCAGGCCGTGTTCAGGTATGTCGACCACGTAAAACTTTAGTCTTTAAATTCTGCTGGCTACCCGACATTGCCAAATCAGGCGGTAATGGGTCAGGGCCTGCGCAACAAGCTCTGCTCAGTGTGGGTTCTGACCTCACAAATACATTCATTCAAAGGGTTCGGACTAAACTAGTCTTACAAGGTGCGTGGTAACAGGTAGCGCCAACAACCTGATCTGTCTAGACATCGCCGGAAAACTTACATAGGGGACTTACATTGATTCGAAGAAAGCAGGAGAAGCCTTATGGAGCCTGTTCGTTACGAAAAGGTGACTACATAGAACAGCTTACCTGAGGATCAAACATGTGTCGTGGCCAAAAAATAGGATCCAAGATCCACAGGATCCCACGACAAGATAAATTTTCAAGATCCTGGACCCACAGGATCCCACGGCAAAATAAATTAGCAGGATCCAAGATCTGCAGGATCCCACGACACAAATTATCCCAAAGATCCAGGATCCATAAGATCATCCGACAAGTTTTCCAAAAAAGATCCAAGATCCACAGGATCCAGCGACAAATTTATTGAACAAGATCTGCAGGATCTGCAGGATTTCGCGACAAATGTGTGGGATCTAGGATCTGCAAGATCTCATAACAAAAAATTGTGGGATTCATATTATAAAATATTCATGGCATCCAGAATACTCAGGATAAAAGCCGGTGACAAGTTATGATTGACAAGAACTTAAGAAGATTTTACATGATCCACAAGACAGTAATGATCCAGTAACATCTGAATCGAGAAGTTTTCAGTTAATGTATATTGAACAGGTCAATGGTATACAAGTACTTGATAACCAATGTTGCATTGCAGGATGAAGATGACAATTGTAAATCAAGGAAACAAAATCAAAGATGGCCCCCTGGCCACCAAAAAAAAATGATGGGGAGGGGTACATGGAACCCAAAGCTGGTTGGACTGGGGACATGTTCAAAGTTGATGCCTGGTGGTATGGTACCAAAAACATGCCACTCGAATTGAAACCTCCATGTCCACACATGAGGCCTACATCAACTGAATCAGGGTCCAGGGCCACTGTCTTCCTGCACACCAATAATGTAACACATTTAAGATTTTGACCAAATTTATCACAGGTTATATTTTGCCTATGCAATCACATTTTAAATGAAGACATCAAAATAGTAAGTGAAAAAGAGATCATAACCAATATGTAATATCCCTAACAAAATAATACTTCTTTTGGAAAACATGCAAAGCAAAATACACATTGCTTGTCAAAATGTGGGCGGACGTGGTGCATACCTATGGAAAAACGCAAAGGAAACAATATTACCAGCTGCCACAGAGGCAGCTGCTTGGCTCTAGGTAAGTTGAATTATTCCCATGATTGGTTAGCATGCATTATATTTCATAATGGTAGCAAGTTCACTTAGAATACAATTATGCGTAAGACGTTGCTGCCTTGAGATTGTTAGAAGCAAAATTGGAGAAATAAAAGATGAGTATGTCAATTAGAGGTGCAATATTTGTGTACCACCATACCGGCATGCCGGTATATTTTTAGTACCGGCGGTATTTATGCGGTATTTGACCATGTGTGATAATGCAATGGCAATGGCAGCGCCGGTATATTGTCGGTATTTTTGCCTAACGTGGTGGTGTGGTATGGGGGTCGGTATTCGATTTTAGGGAAAATATTGTATCTCTAATGTGAATGTTATACAGATACCCAAACTCAACGCACATTTACTTAACATCTGCGTTACCACATTCACATAACAATATCATTATCATATTGATGTTGATTCCAAAATTATATTGTAAATGAAGAAAAGTTATTGTAACAACTACAACACAAAACAGATGTAGTCTTCATTTATTGCACCTGAAGCTACATCTCACGTTAAAAGAGGTTGCAACAACAATAGTTTTTCGGGGGCTCCTGAAAATCCAATTTATGAATATTTATACCAAATATTTCTTCGATCTACAACCACCACCTTCAACGCCTCAACGCTCGGACGGCCAGTCATTTGCATGTCGATTTGTTTGGCTCCGAGCTAACGTAATGTTTTCTGCCAATCAGAAATAAGAAACGGCATCTTCGCTAGATAGTTATGTGGATGAGAAATGTAAATTAATCAATTTAAATGTGAAACCAATGAATATGAATAACGCAATCACCAATGACATCATCAAAACTTTGGAATTGCCAACCACAGTTGCTAGGAACTGTGTGAACTATCAAACCATGAAGATAATTATTTACAAATCTGATAATTAGAATTACAACGGAATGCCATGGGGTACAATCTCCTTACAGCTTGTTATCATCATTTTTTATCCGATATGGTTAATTGAATAAATTAATTTTTATCTGTCCAACAAATATTTTATTTCTTATTCTCGGTGTCTCCTTGACATGTGAAAGGGACTTTTCTCTGAAAAATACTAGCCTGATACAATCCATATCTGTCTGATTTGTGTCTGTAAAGGTATTTCTACTCATGGCTAGAATTCCAAACTGTGATATTGAAATTAGGTATGCTTTGTATGAGACTGGGGCAAAGTGTTGCAGTCTGAAATCACATTGTTTTGATGGCAGTTATTTGTGGTTGACTCCATTTATTCTGCATTTAATGACAATATTTCGAACACATAGGTTGGTGGCAGTTGGTTTGCGATTTTTCTGTCAGCGAAGCAGTTACAGCTTTTGATATTTGATGTTTGATGTCTAAATGGTGTGGTGAGACTTATCATTTTTTGTTTTTGTTATTGCATGGGTCTCTGTAAGATATTGGTAACATGACAAGCTCAACTCTGGATGGATCTATTCTCGTCATGATTGTAAATTGTAATTCTGGAATTGCTTGTCAGTTCACAACAAATGTGTTTTAAACAAAGACCTAAGATCCACAGGATCTAAGATCCACAGGATCCAGTGACAAATTATATGGACAAGATCCAGGATCCACAGGATCTCTCGACAAAATGTTAAACATAAGATCCAAGATCCATCAAGAACCCAGATCTTGGATCCTGCGGATCCTGGATCCCGGACCTTATTTAGATCTTGGCACATTTCTGCTGAGGATGTCAATAAAGGATATACGTAGGGGTGTTTATTATCATATAAAACAGTATAGAATGGGCTACACAACGATAGTTGAGTTGCGTTGTTTGTGTCATCACAACATGAGATAACTAATTTTTTAATTCGTCCGGGGTTTTTTTCTGGGACGCCCGATACTAGCAGTTAAGTGACATCTGATATGGTGATATTTTTTCATTATTTGATGGCATTTAAACATCGCTGTAAGCTTTCGCTGTTAAGGGTTAATATCTTAATGCACGATAAGGCTATATGCAGTTTAATGAGAATGCTAGAAGCAGTAGTAATAGAGTTATACTTGTTCCATTACCGGGCTATGAATACAAAATGTAAACAATATTCCTACGTACCTTAAATTAAAATTGACCTGACTGCAACCTCAAGTGTGGCCCTGTTTCAACAGTTTTTGGGAAGTATCGAATGTGTTTTGTTGAGACTTATCGATTGCTGGCCCTCGCGACTCGATATCATGCACAGTTTGCACGAAAACCAGCAGACAATGTTTGACCCTTCTCAGTTAATAGCGTGCATCTATGATGCCTATTAGTGATAGGCTGACAAACTGTGGCAGGTAGGTATTTACATTCGCAGACCACAGGTAGTTATTAGTTATACACCTACTATAGTCCGTTTTTTTTCTGAGTTGGAAGTCGACTGTAAGAACAGCATGGGCATGACGTGGGAAATTACTTGAAAGCCGGCTCTGCTCCTCATCGGCGCAGGTTGGAAAATAATGAGATTAGTAATGACCAAAATATATGCAGTCATATAATGCATATATGTTATTATGGCACGGGTTTGTATGCCATTACAAAGGGTTATAAGCCCCTAAAGGCAACAGAAAGCTTAATTTGCCCAAACCAAGATCATATGGTACTGTTTACAGCGAAACAAAATGGTCTACGACCAGAGCCCGGTTTCACCAAATCTACGATTTACTCCGGGGAGTAAATCCTAAAACTTTTACGAAACGGTTCCATTCATGGGACATACATGACATCATTCAAAGAAAACGCTAGAAAGTAGTAAAGAAAACAATTTAGTGCCTAGATTATGCAACCTTAGTGAGCCAGGCTATGCTGATGCACAACGTTAAGTCACATTTCAATTCCAATTGAATCAATATTGTAGAGATAATCGCTTAGCTATGCAATTTGTCATCATGCAATGTTCTTACGCCTCTATGGGTGACGCAGATTCTGTTTCACCAAATGGCTGTCCGTTTAAGATCTTCAGTAGTTTCAAGTAGGTAAGAAATCCGTGTCTAAATTGGCTATTGTGTATGGCGGATTGGCTGATGGCTAATTTGAAGAAAAAAAACATACAGAATGTGTGGGTGATCATGAAAGGTGAAGTCAAGCGGAAACTGATGACGCAATCAACAGGGTATGCTAACCACTGCACTAGTTCGGTAAGTTACCTGTTGAGTTCATACTATGACCCGGGGCAAAAGTGTCATCTCTGCGGAGTTGACTACGCCGAGAGAATAAAGCCGCGCATAAAAAGAAACACAGGTAGGTGTGTCTCGTGAAAGCACCCAACATACAATTTTATCATTGTTGCATTAAATGGAGCATACCATTTAGAATTTAAACCTGAAGACATCTAGATCGCTGAGGTAGTGTACCCATATTACCGTTAACACAAAATAATTTGCAAAATGTTAACGATTTTAACGGAATTAACCCTATTCCCTGCGGGGAGCAGAGTTTGTTCCCCGACCCGATGTTTTTTTTATTGCTTCTCCTAGAACGTTCGATCTAGCGTTTTGAAACGTTGGGAATTTTCCTGGAATTGGATACGAAATGATGAGTGAACATTTGAGCAAAGTCGGTCCAGAAGAGGCGGCGCAGACCCTCGTTTTTGGGAGGCACTCTTACAATTAAACGGCTTTGTACGAAATCCTGTGGATTGCTTGCTTCTTTGGTGTCATAGGCAAAACAAATGCGTCAATTGCAAATTCCTAGAAATATTTACGTAAAATACCAGCGATAGCACATGTTTTTGACGTCAGAGGCGCACTAAGGTACATATAATGGAAGGCGATATTCACTAGTGCGGTCTGGTCGTGCCCCCACGCTGCATACCCGGATCCGCCTATGCGAAATATCAAATTTAACCCATAATATCAGGATTTTTAGCAATTCAAGCCTGATGTAACATCATATCGTGCCAAAAAAACGCAAAATTTGGATGAAAAATCGTCGGAAAATTACGAAAATCCCAAGAAATTTCAAATTTCTTGAATCCCTAAATACGCCTATGATTTTTAATTTGTCAAAGTTTGTTTTAATATATTAAACCTGTATGTTAAGTTCTAAACATATTTTGTGTAAACACAAAGCGGTTGAAACAAATGATAGCAGAAGCGTTTCCAAATATACTCAAAATTTACCTATTTTTGGTCCCACTGCCCCTTATGTTTGGCCAAAAATGATTTCGTTTACTTGTATAGAGAGATCTCATCATGGCGCATCGGTGTTTGCTTTATCAAAATCGGTCTGTTAGTCCTAGAGATCTTTGAGGGGCAGAATCTGCCCTCCCCAATCGGTTTTCCGGCTGCCCGCAGGGAATAGTGGTAAGGATATGTTCCACCCTTTAAAGGGAAAAGTTCACCTTGAAAATATGCATGGCAATCGGCATATAGGGGTATGTTGACCCAAAAACACTGAATCGCACATCTTTTTCAACGAAGGTAGTGTATCCTCGGAAAAATGGGCATGTTTTATTTTTCTTCATAGCCTACATGGACTCAATTAAATTTTACTCAGCTGTGTGACATCATACACAGGTTTTTCATTTTGGAAGCTTTTGACGTTACGTTAGCAGTTGACCTGAGACACATTTACAATGCGCAAAATTATATGTTATGCTCGCAATAAAACGCAATGAAAACACATGTCAATTATTTACTTGCATGCCAATTGTTGCTTTTCTAACAGTGTTGCACCGAACGACATAACACCTTGTCCAAGCATCCTAATGTAATGTCTCGCCCTAATGCATTTGAGTTTACTCACGTGCTGTTATTACAAAAGCGCTTCGACTGCAAGCTTTGAGTGGAACAGTCCTTATGTTATGATAAAGTCAGCAGACTCGTGAATGATTCTGATTGAATCATTATTTTTAATTGAATCATTCTTGTTTCACGTGAATCATTCATGAATCGATTCAACTCCTCGCAATCTTGTCATTAATCGTTGATGTAATCATTCACACAAAGAAAATTAGATATTTGTATCATTCAATTAAATTTAATTTCAATTAAATTTAATTTCAATTACATTACAATTAAATTAAATGCAAACAGTCGATTAAATTAAGGCACAATTAATAATTTTGTTTGGGGAAGCAGCAGAAACTATACAAAAGATGGCCCACCTTCATAATGGGGGAATGAAACTAAGTAAACACATGTAAAAATCACTTCCGGCACCTTCATTTGGTCTGAAAACACCCCAATTCCGAACGTATGCGCTGTTTTTTTTTACACTCACGCAGTGATGCTTTTTGTGATTGAATCATTAATGAAAGTTTCATTGATTGAATCATTCATGAATGACTAACGTAAGCCCATGAATCGTGGTTGAATCATTCATCAGTGATGATCTTGAGTGATTGAATCATGATTGAATCATTTATTAACATTTTGAATAATTCACAAGTCTTGAAATATTTCTATTACATCTGAATTATGATGTTTCGTATAGATTTTCAGAACGCATTAGTCACTGAACTTCAACAATAGGCAGCTTTACCAACATGGGCATTACACAATGCATGCATGCGCGTTTTACAAAATGTTATTTATCGCCGCGTTGAGAAGGTCGGATATGACCTAACTCCGCAGCTGCTCAATCCGGAGTTGACGGATGAACCAGCCTGATAACCAGCCGACGACCACGCAGAGGCCAACGCAAACAATGTCCGTCCTTCAAACTATCTGCAGCGAGCACTGCAAAGCGCGGACGACACCACCCGGGGCACCGCATGCCGCGCGCGGGGAAGGGGAGGGGGGGGGGGGGTGCCGGCCTGGACCTGGACCGCACCGACCAGCCTCTGACCTTCCTGGCCTGCCGCGGCCGCCTCCGTTACCCTGCTCCACAGGTGGCCACTTACCTGTCAGCCACGGACGGCGGTCTCACACCACCACGTCCTGCCGCTTCATCTTCACTTCCGCCACCCCATAACCGTTCCGCTCCGCCCGTAACCGTAGTCCGCCCACAACCGTTTACAAGATCCACAACTGATAACGGCCACTGCCCAGTGTCCACAACGTCCTCTCCCGTTCCCGAACGATATCAGCGCGTGTGTGCCGTCGTCCGCGGCAGCCGGCACACTGTGTCGGCTCCGACGGAGCCCGACCGCCGACCGACGAACGCCGACGAC
The DNA here is from genome assembly GCA_031763405.1 of Balanus nubilus. Taxonomy (NCBI): domain Eukaryota; kingdom Metazoa; phylum Arthropoda; class Thecostraca; order Balanomorpha; family Balanidae; genus Balanus; species Balanus nubilus. The sequence goes on from JARFNZ010136383.1 coordinate 8,656, forward strand.
GGCAGCGGCACGACGCGCCGACACACGCTGCCTCCCGCCTGCGGACTTACAATTTCCGGTGTCCCGCGGGGGTGGCTGGAGGGATCACAGGGTGGCCACGGGTCGGCCTGGGATCACAGGGAGGCCACGGGTCGGCCTGGGGATCACAGGGTGGCCAGGGGTCGGCTGGGGATCACAGGGTGGCCAGGGTTCGGCAGGGGATCACAGGGTGGCCAGGGGTCGGCTGGGGATCACAGGGTGACCACGGGTCGGCTGGGGATCACAGAGTGACCAGGGGTCGGCTGGGGATCACAGGGTGGTCAGGGGTCGGCTGGGGATCACAGAGTGACCAGGGATCGGCTGGGGATCACAGGGTGGCCAGGGGTCGGTCAGGGATCACAGAGTGGCCAGTGGTCGGCTGGGGATCACAGAAAGGCGGGGGTCGGATAACAGAGTGACCAGGGATCGGCCGGGATCACAGGGTGGCCAGGGGTCGGCCAGGGATAACAGAGTGACCAGGGATCGGCCGGGGATCAGAGTGACCAGGGGTCGGCCAGGGATCACAGAGTGACCAGGGTTCGGCTGAGATCACAGAGTGGCCAGGGATCGGCCGGGGACCACAGAGTGACCAGGATTCGGCCGGGGATCACAGAATGATCAGGGGTCGGCTAGGATCACAGGGTAACCAGGACTTATCGCGGCTCACAGAATGTTGCCGGGAGTGGCTGGGGATCGCAGAGTGGTCAGGGATTGCCAGGGATTGCAGGGTGTTGCCAGGGATCATAGAGTTTTGCCAGTGATGGTTGGGGATGACCGAATGGCCAATGCAGCGGTGGGTGGACGGCGTCGGTAGATACTTGATTACGGTCCTGGCGCAGGGTCGGTGAGGAAATAGACATAGTGGCACGATGCGAACTCACGGTATCGAAGTGTTAACGGCTATCCTATCCTATTTAACCAATCAATTAATCAAACATTGACTAAGATTTAGGGCAAGATGATACTTTATTTCAAAGAAATGACTATTCAGAAAACAAAATGTGGCCGTGCCATGTCACAATACCATATTCACATTACCGTTAGCTGATAGGGACGGCAGCAGATAACTTCCCTGACAGCACTGTGTGTAGGTATTTCTTCTGCGGTCTGTGGTGTAGCTACTAGCTAGCATACGGGTCTTCGTCTATTTCAGACATGACGTTTTAATTTAAGCCTTTGCTTTTGCGCCCTTCTGATGTATGTACACATTCCTCTCCCGTTTTTGTTTTGTTTTGTTAATAAACGTTATGATGATGACGCAGAAATTACGTTCGAAAGCACTCGATAAGGAAATTCGGTGTCACCCAAAACATTGTTTCTCAGGTCAATATTGAGGTCACCAGAGGTCCTCGAAAGTCAAACTTTCATTTTTTAACCCGCCCGGCGCTGGGGTCTCCAGCCACCTTCCGTTGGCTGGGGGGACGTTTTTCGCCCCCCCCCCCCTCGATAACTTCCGAACTAACAGTTTGATCGGGACGCGGAAGGCGGCGATCGATAGGTCTCAGCGAGACAAATCTAAAGCATGCATACAATTGTATTCCATGGACAGAGGTCAGGTCAAGGTCAAGTCAATGCCCAAAAACACGGATTTTCGTATTTAGGCTGCAGAGACCAGACTATCAACAGCATCGTGCCCAAAGTAGGCCAAACACTTGAAAATATCACGGGAAGGGAATGCTAGAGCATGAGTGTCATATAAGGTACAGGTCAAGGTCAAATTCAGGTCACTTAAGGTCACTATTTGTAGAGGTCATGTGAATGCCATGTGACCTATGTTTTACGGGTTATTTCAGCCATAGAGATCCGAACGCTGCCGGTAGGAGATGCTAGGTTTTTGTACAACGGAGTCATATGTCTTCAATGCTTGTCTGTTTCTAACCTTGCACCTCCACGCTGACCTCTGCTGAACCCATCCCGACCCCTCACATTCCTCACCTGTTACTTGTCAGTTGTTGAAAAAATGAGCACAACTCTGGTCGGTACGATTATGGCCTAGCACTGATTGGTGCGGACAAATAACGATTTTGGCATCGAAATAGTCAAAACAATGTACATATCGGTCCATTGTGAATTTATGTACAGGGGCCCACAGTTGCAATGGTCATATATAAGGTCCCGTCTATTTTCGCCTCCAGTGGGTTTATTTCAAAGAA
>JARFNZ010136394.1:0-10826 GCA_031763405.1 Balanus nubilus
AGAGAGAGAGAGAGGGAGACAGAGAGAGAGAGAGAGAGAGAGAGAGAGAGAGAGGATGAGAAGGAACAATGGATGATTGAAGTGGAAGGTAGGGTGAAGGTAGATATAGAGAAAAACGTCGAGAGCTCTTAGCGAGAAAGAGTACGAGGAAGGAGGGAAGGGAGGAAGGGAGAAAGATGGAAAGAGGAGAAAAATGATGAGAGAGAGGGAGAGTGAAAAGGAAAGGGAGAGACAGGTAGAAGCAGAGGGAGTAGGAGGGGAGAGTGAGAGTGAGAGGGAGAGGGGGAGGTAGAGAGAAAAGGGGGAGGTAGAGGGAGAGAAAGAGAGAGAGAGAGAGAGAAAGAGAGAGAGAGAGAGAGAGAGAGAGAGAGAGGGAGAGAGATTGGGAGGAAGTGAGGGAGAGGAAGAGAGTGACGAGGGCAAAGGGTGCTGGAGCGTCGCGGCAATCCAATGCCGGACCAGGGGACCGCGGATAATCCGACGATGGCATGCAGCGGCGTCGCCAGCACCGATCTCATGGCCCTCATCACAGCTTCACTTCACCCACGCCTTCGCCGCTGATCTCACCAAACAGACAGAGTGTGGGGAGGAGTCTGTGTGAGGAGTGAGACAGAGTGAGTGCAGCAGCAGTGAACGACCTCCCTGGGACCGCGCCTGGCGCCGCCTCTGCACTATATTAGCAGTCCAGCTCGTCCCGGCTCCCGGCAGCGGCGCCTATCAACAGACGGGTTTTATTAAGATTTTCATAGCAGGCCAACTGTAAAACGGCGCAGCCAGCGACGCCGTCCTCTATGAGCGATGCCAATTCGGCCAGATAACAGCTGAAGGGGTAAAAATTGGCTCGGCTTCGGCGAATTCCAGACTGGGCCGGCTCGGTAATGAATATTTCCGCCGGCGCGCGTGGCTCGAGACGGATCGCGGCCGGGCGACGGAGGAGACGGCCCGGGGAGAAATGGTCCCCGCTGAGCGGAGCAGCGAGCAGCGCCGCTGGACAGGCAGAGCGACACGGGGTGTCGGCCGCACGGAGACGACGGGGACAGGGGAGAGAGAGAGATAGACAAGAGAGTGGAGAAAACTGAGCTACGAAATGTCCGCCTGACAGAATACAACAGCGGATGAGATATATACAGAAATGGATGAAGTGGCAGGTACATAATTTGCCGATATGGCAACTATGCAGAAATAAATTGTGAAATTGAAGTGGACTTACTCCACAAGAGTTCGAACGACCGAACTCTTGTGGAGTAAGTCCAGAAAGAAATCATAATTCAAACCAGAAGTTCACATTATGTCCTTCAGTGAATGCAAAAATATATGATGTGACGTTCATGCAACGTTTAAAATATGCCAAAATATTTCTGCAAAAGTATAAATGCAAAAAAACACGGAACTCAAGGGGACGTTGCCGTATGAAATAACTGCGGCAGCAAAGAGAACACAAACGAGGAAAAAGGATCGCCAGCATCCCACGTAGAGGTATGTCATCGGTATGCATCTTCATCTTGACAGTATGTTTCTGCAACAGCATATTTTTTAAAGAAGCTCCGCACCTCCGTCTAACCATCTTACAACTGTTGGCGAACACAGAATCTGTGTAATTTGTCATCACAGGAATTATCATGTGGAGTTGTCAACCCTAGGGACACTACATGACCCGATATTGATAGGTCTAATGGTTTCAAAATAGGCGGTGTTGTTCAGCAATGCATCAGACTTGTCTGGCAACCATGTTGCCAGCTGTCCGCGTCAGAATTATTTATTTTCGACCGAAAACTTCTCTGATCGGGAGAGCAGTCGTTAAACGGTTTCGATGGGTTGTGCAAGATACAAATTTGGCGGCCTCGCCAACGAGACCAGGTGTGTGGATTGTGGAAGCACACGAGCCTTCTCGATTCAATAAACTATTGACTTCATATTAACACGGATGTCATTTATAAACAGATTGGTATGACACAAAGTTAACTCTAATGTGTCATATCAAAATAATACATTAAAAATAATTGTACCAATGTTTTTTTATGAATTTAGTCGGAACCTTTTGAGTGGACGGATTCGCGAGATCGGAACCCGCGCTAAGCAGAGCTTGTTGCGCAAGTCCTGACCTCTACTGTCCGTTCGGGAAATTCCAGGTAGCCGGCAGAATTTACCAGGAATATTACCGCCAGCAAAGAAAATAAACATGCAAAAAATTGTCATAGGTTTCGATATCTATATAATTATAGAAACAACGATCACGACATGTCGATCTGGACGGGAGGAATGCACATTTGCTTCTAACTGCGTTTATTGCAAAATTCTGAAAACACCCACTTCATGTTCATGGTATGTTTATTCCAGTCTTGCGATTCTATGAAAATTTTGGAAGCTGAACGATTTTCGCTGGTCAGCTGCAGTTAGGGGTGGCGCTGGAAGTTGGTGACTGCCGCTTCCTGCCCTCCCAGCAGTGGTGTCAGTGGAGACACGGCCGTATCTGGCCACGGCCTAACTTTCAGTGGCCGGCTGCTGCTCTTCTCAGAAGCAGGGAGTCACAGAAATAGGACGCCGCCGACCAGCCGTACGCAGAACGTCGCGACTGTAAATGAACCGTTTGATATATATTCCTGCAGTGTGCCATTACCAGTGCTTAACCAGGCATCTCTTCGTGCTTCCAACTATAGAAAATGTACGACTTTCGTTATTCATGAAAATGAGAAGATAAATGTATTGACAAACATAAACATAAACGTCTTAAAGGCAATGTAAGTTTTTTTTTTCTCCACTTTTTGGGAGTTAACCGTGCATTTCGACAGAGGGCAATAAATTATGCATTACAATTAAGTCATTTTGCTATGTCTTGTCAGTATGCAACGGAAAACACTCTCAAAGTTAGGTTTGCGCTCCACGAGTACTTGTTTCCTCAGCTAGACTTTTTAGACCAGTATTTCTTCGAAACATGTCGTACCTCGTGACTTATTTTCATAATATCTCCGGGTTTTCACGCAAATCAAGATACAAATGATATTCACGTAGATGCAAAATTCACTTACGAGCACACACAATCGCTTGAAAGGGAAATAATAGCATTATTATTACATTTTAATAGCTACCGTTCTTCAAAATTGTATCCCTCTAAAAAGTATTAGTTCTAAAAAGTCTTAGGACAATATAATTGTTTTATTTTTATTTAAAACGCTTGTGGTTATTCTTAAAAATAGCATTGGTAATAATACAAGTATTGTCAATATAAATATATTTTTTAAATATTGTTTTAAAACAAAATTTTGGAATTTTGGCACCCGCATCTTGTGAAGTGGCTCTTCCTCATTTCATTCATGTACGGTAAGCCTATATTCCAATTGAATTAAAACTTCAAGCGAAATCAGCCGATAAAAGTTGAAGCTGGTTGGTTGAAAAAGCTGGTCAAAAAGCTGGTTGGAAAAAGTTGGTCAAAATTGAGCACGCCGTTTTGGTCTGTTCTGTCGTTGAATGTCCCGAAACCGGCTATAGGGAAAATCATAGGTATATTTCAACTAATGTGGTTCGATATTTTGAAGAAATACCATATATTTTTATTGATTTCCTGAAGTAACTATTTTGAAAATATTTGACGATGCAAAATTTAGACAAATTGGCTATCATTTTTGGAATTTCAAAATTTTTGACAAATTATTTCACATATAATTCGGGAAACCAAATTTTACCGATTTTTTACCGAACCGAATCTCATGCCGATCAGACCTTATGTTGTCGATATATCGCTCTAGGATTGCATCCATGTTCCTCACCTGTTTGCAAGCCCAAGCATAGAAACAGGGGCTATTCATGCTACTCGTTACTCAAGCAGAGGCTACAGACTACTCGCAGGTTTCTCGTGTGTGGAGACATTCGGCGAAAAAGGTCATTTGTCAATCGGAATGTCAAGCGGTTGCAAAGATATAAGCTGCTCAAAGCGTCGTTTTGGTCCTGGTCCGGCCAGGTTCGGTCGGGTTGGGTCGGCTCGTGTAAATATTTCCCCTTTAGCACGGAGGGACTCGCTTCACGCTTTGCCCGCTTTGCGCTCGTTTGTAATGAATGACAATTGACATCCCAGTCGATTTTTTAACATTAACATTTACATTGCCCGCACGTGACAACTTCTAAAACACACTTTGTGCCGTTTGCCTTTGGAAAATAAAGGGACTCTACCCCGATCCATTCCAAGTTTGCAGCCGAAGTGCTTCAATGAAAGCATGGCAAGTAAACCTGAACGAAGTTCGGTGTAGACCAATGGCAACTTCAAACTGCTGGATGCAATTGGGCTTCCAACTTGGATTGTAGCGAGATATAGTAATGTACTATGTACAATTTATTTGCCATTAGAAGCGCATAGAAATGTGCATTTCCTCATGCTACACATTCAAAAGCTTTAACAACTTACATAAGCTCGGTAGGTTTGTAAAATCCTGGTGGGTAAGAACGGATCGAGCGCGGGGCATGGGGCTATTCCCAGAATGCCAAACCGCCCAAAATTGGTACAAAATTGACACATTCCCTAATGTTGCGGTACATCCAAGCAATCTTAATAAATAAAGTTTGTATTAAATTAGCTACCAGTGAGTACGCATTCGAAATCTGATGTATTTTCAGGATTAGGTATATGAGACTGATATATTTTTTTGTCCCATACCTATTGACAGTCCGATGTCAAAAACAAAATTGGGCGTGACTCCCAGAGCGATAGTAAAAAATATCACTCTGGAGCAATATTACGACGGACAGGTATGCAGGAGTACCATCCATGTCCATGTGACCTGACTACATTATGTACTAAAGAACTTAAGACAAGGATGGGTGTGCAATCACGTTAGGTCACATCACTCCCCGTTATGTTTTTTTTTCAGGAAAGCCAGCCACCAAAAATTAGTTAAGAGTTTGTCCCGAGATCCCAACGGACAAGTGGCAAGGCTAGGAACGTCCGAAGGGATCATGGGACTGACTTAAATTAGGTGTTGGTGGGACCAAAAAACGCGTTTACGAAACTAATGAACGAGGTAAGAACTAAATATCATCGCCAGCGAGAAAGGCAAAGAGGAAAAAATAGCAAGGCAAGTACCAAATTAATAAACAAAATTACCTACAAATACCTGTCGCTGGTTTTACACAGGTTCTGGTACACAGGTCACAGATGAGATTATATATATATATATATATATATATATATGACATTATACTTCAGGATCATATCCCTCCCACTCCACAAGTTCTTGATCAGTCCATGCTGAATTTGTGCCTCCTAAACCGGTGGTTCCAGATCCGCCTATGCGGGTGGGTGCCTCATCATTATTTTTTAAACCTGATCGTTTTGGGCCACACTCGCAGTTTTTGTAATTACCTGATGTCATCAAAAAGCCAATAGAAAGTTACGTTCAGTTTTAAGCATAGAAGTGTCTCACTTCAACCCATTTTACGGGATCTCCTTCTATCACACCACTCCTCTCCCTCATCTTCCTTTTTTCTTTTCTTCTTCCTCCATCTTCCCTTTCTCGTTTCTCTCTCTTTCTCATTTCCCTCTCATATTCCCCACTTTCTCCTCCCTTTCTCCCTTCCTCTCACTTATCTCCCCTCACCCACTTCACTCCCTCCTTCTTTCTTTGGTTTCTTCCCTCGATTTTTTTTTACCGCATCTCACCCTTCTGGAGAGTCGCCGTCGCCTCCGATGCCGCCGCGCCGATCGGTTAAGAGAGGATATTTTTACGTGCGCGCCGGGCCCCAACGCGCTGGTATTGATTATTCATTAAGGCACGGGCTGATTGAGCCGCGAATGGGGAAAATTCAGACGTTTTAAAATTCTAATGACGCAGGCGACAGGCGGCCGGCGCGTGGGGATTTTACATGTTAAACGAGATCGGGTAGGCTGGAGAGGGCGGGGCTTGAAGCGCCTCAGACGGGGGGAGAGAGGGAAGGAGAGGGGATGAGAGAGGAAGGAGGATGAGAGAGGAAGGAGGAGAGAAGAGGAGACAGAACGTCGCAGAGCGGTGATCAGACATCTGTTCAAGGCTGCTGTGCGCCAGACTGAATGATTGCAAATGAATGCCTCTGGGGCGTGCTGTGAATTATTTAAAGTGTAGTTCTTTGTATATTGATGATATTATTCATATTTTGGCGAATATGAGCACATACAAGCGATCCAGATATGAGATCCCAAGACAATTTCCAACGTTTTAATCGTAGGCACGTTGGAATTCTCAGTAAGAACGCAAAGAACCTCACATGAATCACTTCGTTTTAAGACCATGGCTGCGGCGGCTGCCTCATTTATACCCACTTCTTAGTCATCAATCTTACGATAAAATCAAGGATTCATCCACTGTTTCTTAAAGTTTATTATTTCTTCGAATTCGTTAGTTTATATAAACATAAAGAAACTCAACTTTCACTCCGTCATCAATGCCATCAATGTCATCAATGTCCTGGAACATTGGCAATAGAAAACAAACAATATCCGTATATCTTTCCCGCTTTTGACTGCCGTGTATCTTGGTGCGCCCGTGCGCCAGTGGACATCAGGTCAGGTGGTATAAGGGAAGGGAGGTCACATTTATCAACATAATGGGACAGAGAAACCAGCTTAGCCTGACATTGTTGATGCGAACGAACGGGATTCTTTTTAGCTTATTGATACTCATGATCTTGGCTGTAGCCATAATGACAATCAGCCTGGGGACAGTGGCAGGAAGTCAACTGTAAAACCTACCGCACACGGCTGAATGCATTAAGTAGAATGGAGAAGTAGAACGCAATACACATTACTTGCATGTTTCAAAACTGGAGGTGCCTACCTCATGCTTTCTGGGCCTCGAACGTGCTTCATGGGCAAAATCCAGCTGGCCTCCACATAAAAATGAACTTCGTAGTATTGCCTAACTGTTGTGAAATTTTCAAAACTGCATCAAATGGTGCACAAAAACACATTTGCGCTACGACGCCCTATTACCATTTGGACAAGGCAGCTAAATTAGACTGAAAATACCTATTAGTTAATGAGGATGGTTATAAATATTTATTTGCGAGTTCACCCTTGAAAGCGTCAATCCAAAGATATAATTATATATTTCGGACATACGAAAATATACGTGGGTGGTTCAATAAGTAAGGTGCAATGTGTCATAACTTCATCATTTTTAAATATAACATATTGGAACTATCACAGCATAGTATTTTCACATTTGTAATTGCATACCACATTCCACTCAGCCACTTTTCACTTGAGGCACTTCTTCCAAGCTTTCTGACAAACGTCTAAATCCTACACTAAAAAGCTGACTTTTGGTGACCCTCGCCCACTTCCTCACAGTGTATCTGACCTCGGCGTTGGTCTGACAGTGCTTACTTACCAAAAAAGTAGTCTTTAAAGGTGCTAGCGACACATCTTCCGCGAAAATAACCCGGAAAAATGTTTTTTTCCAGCCTCCCATTATGCGTTAAGATAACAGCGCGCTGATTTCATGACGAGTGTCCTGTTTTTGTGCGAGCATTTTGGGGACTTGGCATGCGCACATTAATAATCAGTGTGCTGATGATCCTTTTTATCATTTTCTCAATCGAACAAACATTTTTTTAGCCAGTTTACGTTTATGAATTCCGCAGTTTTGCTTTATTGACTTCTTTTCCCTCGTTTCAGGGGGTTGATGCGCTCAGCGGTTTTCAATTTGGAATCGTAAAACTAATTGCCTGATATTTTCGACCGACATGGTTTACTCTTGATGCCCAATGGGCAGTTATCCATGAATTTTGGCGGGAGGAACATTCCAAAGTTTTCCGAAAACTCATCTAAAGCATGCCGTTTCAACGAAATGCTATTTTTTCGCTTCTTTCGGAAAACCAGAAAGAGTCTCACTCTCTAAGCTGTAACCAAAGACTCATATCTCCAACAAAGAAATGCTTATACGCACTTCGTAGAAAATTAATGACAGATTCACATCATATTTGTTTGATCTCGCTAACTCATAATGTGCCCAAGTTACAAGGTACTGTACCTTACTTATTGAACAACCTAAATATATACATATGATTATTAATTGGCACATAAACTGGTATGTAACACATAGAGAATCTCAATCGGAAATATTGCACAGCGCCACGGGGTACCTTTGGTCGGTATTGGCCAGAAGAGAAGGTTGTTTTCTCTTGGTTGGATTTTAAGTATCTGGTCATTTCGCGCCAATGGAGGAAGGGTTGGTGTCTTCAAAGCCACACCAAGAGGTTGGACTTACCAAACTAATGTGCAGATTGTCACCATCATATGCAAATAGGTCATGTGTGTCTGAGTACGTCCGTGTCCTTGTATATCCATGCATCAGTGCATCCATGTTTGGTGTTCATTTGTCGGTACATCCTCCTTGTCTCTAAACGTCTCGGGTGTTCGTCTGCTGTTGTCCGTGTATGCAGCACGAGCGTACAAGTGTCGGCATCCCGGTCCCATCTCCCGTGTGTCTCCGAATCTGTAGTTAATGGCCCTTGTGTTTATGTTGTGTCTCTGTGTGTTTCATGTTTTGCAAGCGTGTTTCTATGCACGGGAATATATTTGTGTTTGTAAATAAATGATGTGTGTGCCTGCGATTTGGCGTCGATGTGGTCGTTTCACCAAATAGTTTTTTTCAGCGTATCCCTGTATCCGTGCATCTTGCCAATCGGACTCCGATATAACTACTTATTTGAGTCTCGGCATCCGTCCACCTTAGGTCTGCGGTCTTCCTGCACCCTCCTGCGGCTCTATCCGTATACAGACCCTGCCCATACACCTCCGACCATCTGAGGCTGTGTCCGTGTGTCTGAGCGCAAGTCTGTGACTCTGTAACTGCTTAGGCGTAAGAACGCAAGGGGCCGTAGAGGTCATGGCCCCTCACTTTTTTGCATAAAATCTTCCTTTTGATTACTCAAGGAAATCTGGCATATTTACTCAGACGAGAAGAGCTGCGAAAACAACCCGCCTAAGGGTGTTAGGTTTCTATCAAGACGGTATCAATGTTTCACTGTCCCCCTGCCTTTTCGTGACGTTCCTGCGCCCCTGTGCCCCTGTGAGTGTACCTGTGGCTGTGGCTGTGAGTGAACCTGTGGCTGTGTGCTGTCGGTATGTCCGCCACCCGCTGGCGTCAGTGCACGTGCTGAGCGGCGGCGGCAGCCTGTCTCCGGCAGGGGACGGGACGGACACGGTGTGGCGGCGGCGGCGGCGGCGGCGGCGCTCCCCAACAGAGGACAATGGTGCCAGCGGCGACACGGCAGCGGCCGGTTTTGCAGCCGGTTTTTGGCCGCGGCGCGCGCCAATCGGGGTAATTCGTCAGCGGCTTAGGCCGACGGACAGCACTCAAAATATTTTCAGCTTAGGCCTTGCATATGCGCCGTTGTAATGCAACAATTGTGCTGCTGATCAAGATAGCGGCCGGCGATCCGTCCGCATTTACCGCAGCGTCGCTTTTTGTCACGATCGTAAAACAGCGCGACTGTCAGTGATGCCCTTAAAAATCAGCAGTGGTCGTGCTGTAAGGCATTGCCACATTATCGTCAGCGGCGCAGCCATTTTGTGGCCGCTCCGGCTCGGCGGCAGCGGTGCAGTGGGAGGAGGGGGTCGTCGCGACTCCGTCTCCAATCCGTCATTCACCTGCTGCCGCGGGGAGCGGGGCCGGCAGCCGCGCCCGGTGACGCCGCCCGACCCGCGCATTCCGTCGCACGCGCGCCGCACGCGCAAAAAGGGGCTCTGGGCGGACCGGCGGCGGCTCCCGACCGAGCAACGCAGGGCGGAGGCGGGGGCGGGGGCGGGGGCGGGGGCGAAGGCGGGGACGAGGCGGGACGGGACGGGCAGTGGCGCGCGCCATCGTCAGCGCCTTGATTGAATGCCGATCTAACGGTAATTACTGTCGTGCACTGCCACCCCTCCCCGCCCCGCCGCCCTCCCCTCTCCCCCACCGGTCGTCGGCGCCGGCGCTCGCCCTCGGCAGACACCGACGAAGCCTCGGCCGCGCCGCGCCCGGAGGCGGCGGCGGCGGCAGATTTAAGTATTGATTTTTTAGCTAGTTAAGCAGCAGCGTCGTCTCGTTTGATATGCCCGGTATCTGGGAGTCTAATGACGCTCCTGCGCGGGCCGGCGGACAGCAGCTGAAAAAGCGGCGGCGCGCGCCGGCCGCCCGGGCGGAGGTGCGGCCGCCGCTCGGCCCAATCGATACCCGCCAGATTGGTGAAGGGGTGAGGCGGCCGGAGTTTTTCTGCAGAGGAGGGCGGATCGGCAACACGGCATGGCGCCCACCGCTGTCTCAGAGGCGGCGCTGACGACCCCGAGCTCCGACGAACAGGTCCCAATGACTGCCGGAATGATGACCGCTTGATGCAGTGGTTAAGAGGACCGCAAAGACATCTTGATCAGGGGATTGGCTTCCCTCAATAATCAAGACGAAATCAAACTTTTACTGTTCCTCTTCGCTTTCCTATTTGGAAATATGTTCCCACTATTACAGCCAATATTGTGTCTGTATGTATGGCTTGGCTGTAACGATCTCAAAGACTTTGTTGCCAAAATATTAAGATTGTCTTGTTAACAAACAAAGTCGTGTTACAAATAATGTTGGTGTTGCGTTTGACGGCAACACTCATAACATACCCATGTGGTAACCACATGTGTTTATGATGGACAAGATGATGTGGGCAAGATTTGGGAATGCACATGGGATCGGTGGGGGTTCCATGTGGATTTGGACGGGCGTACGTGAACATGCAAATAACATCAGCATTGAACATGCCCATGTGGGGGGGGGGGGGGGCATGTGAAAACGACATTAACCCGTACCCCGAGGGGGGGGGGGACACCCCCCCCCCCC
>JARFNZ010136405.1:0-19065 GCA_031763405.1 Balanus nubilus
GGCGGAGGCGGAGGCGGGGAAGGCGGCAGGGATGGAGGCGGGGACGGCGGCGGAGGCGGAGGCGGGGAAGGCGACAGAGGCGGAGGCGGGGAAGGCGTCGGGGACGGAGGCGGGAAAGGCGACGGAGGCGGAGGCGAGGGCTGGGAAGGCAGCGGAGGCGGAGGCGACATATAGGGAGGTTGGGAATACGGAGACCGTGGTCGTACGGTTGGCTGCCATTCCTAACCGAAGCTAGTCCTCTGGCCCACTGCTGGGTTGCGCCACCTCGCTCGGAAACTGGACTGATTCGTTCTCATGGTTAGGGTCTGAGCGCTATTAGTGGTTGTGCCCCCTGCTATCTAGACAGTACACCATTGATGACAGACTTTGATTGATGCCGGAATTGTGACACTGCGACTGGAAACAACCTAGATTCGGGTGAGATATCGTGCTTCTGGAGCGATTATAATTTAACATTGCGCTTACCTACCCATTGGTTAAATTTAGCTGCTGCCTTAGTGAATAATCTCCTTGTAAAATGGCAATGTAAGGTTTCACAGACGTAAAATTGGTGTGATCCGCCAAGAGAACGTTCGTGACATGCCGAAGGCACATTGTGATGACGTAGGAGCGACCACGACTGATTTGTCCTGATACTGCCATGTTGTAAGTTCTAACCATGTTCACGCGCATTTTTGCTCAAGACAAAACCTTACAAGCGTGCCAGCGGCTGTCGTACAATGCATTGTTAAATGCTTATGAATCTTGCATTGGTGCCATATAAAGTGTCGAGCATTTATTCGCCTGCTATGAAATATTTATAAGCGGCTAATACATTTGTCAATGGGAAGACTTATAGCTTACAGGATGCGTCATCGTTTCGACGCTGACTATCAACGGCGTGTTAAATCGTGCCCAAGAAGGCCGTTTTCCATTAATGGCGCTGGCCCCCGAGCCACGCATTCTTTTATGCTACTTGAAGGGTTTCAGTCGTTGAAGGTCAGCCACAAAACCATGCGGCGTGATGAAAAAATACATGTTTTACGTGACTTCCGTTTTTTCGTGGGGGGCGGGGGTAGGTTGTTTACGCTCTTGGGAAACAAACTTGTGGATTTCCGATTTAATTATTTATGCGTACCTAATCCGTTCTTCCTAATTGCAATAACTATCTGTGGTGTTCAGCATTCGCTGCTGAAGCCAATGCTCTACTGGTTTCGAGGAGATTCATGAATGGCCTCTGATGTCTCTGATCTACTTCTCAGCTATCGGCCGGTTGCTGGCAGAACTGTCTGTTGTTTATACTCTGTCTTGGTCACTGTTGACGAAGTACATACTTAATCTAACTACTCGAGTGTCGTATGATAAGCGGCGCCGACGTTGCATAAAGCACTTGTGCAATACATAAACGCTCGTTCTCAATGAGTTGCGGTCATCTGAGCGCTCATTTAGTCTCGCTTTCAAATGGAGCAAGCCGGGTGGTACAATTATGAAGTGAAAGCGCAATTGGTGAACATTGCTTATTATTTCTCAGCCCACTAAAAATGATAACTGTTGATGATGCAAAACTGCCCGCTTCATTATGAAACTGGACTAAGATGATTATGTATAACTCATGCTTGTGAGGTTGCAAGCGCATCAATCACATTGTCTTGCAGAGGACTGTCCAAGTAAATGATCTGTTCATCCACTGTTTACAGTGGTTATCCGGATTGTCTATACAGTAAGTCGAACGTCTTGCCGACAGGTTCTGCATAGATTGCCACAAGAATGCTGTGTACAACGGTTATATAAACAGCGAGGAAGCAGGCACGTTGCCAGATTTTTTATCAGGAAGGAGCCACGGCACATTTCATTTTCAACTCCGGGGTGGGGGAGGTGGGACGGTCCCAATTTTTTCAAACTCGATTCTTTCCATAGCAACGTATAGGCGTAATGTTAAAAGTTCAGCCGATCCCATTTTATCTAGTGTTAACTGCATCGGTCAGGGGCCATGACCCCCTTGCCCCTTGGCTACATCACTGACAGGAAGTAAACAATGAACATGCGTCATCGTTTCACATTTGAAAATGAAGGTCGATGGAAATTATCCAGAGTGCGCTTTACTGACGCGACCAATATTCAAACCAGGCTAGGTTGAGTGTATATCCTCTGTTGCCCACGATTATCAGTCCTACAAAATACGTTCTGTTGAATAGAGAGCATTTAGGAAAGTTCAATATTTTAAAGTTGATTAAGTTGATTCTTTGTGACTCTTAATTTACCATGAAGCAGAGGCAGCGCTGCGAATTTTTATCAGGAGGGGAAGTCAAAATTTAGGACTCTCCACCTAAGAAGGAGCCTTCTGGAATGGAAGGACTTCTGACTTCCAGGGGGCTCGTCTGGCATTCATGGGTTCGTTCCTCACGGAAGGGTCTCCTTTGTCCAGGTTGGGGTCGCATTAGTTCACACATATGGCTGCCTTCCTGCACGATGCCTTCCCCCCTTGCCTTCCCCACAAGGGGCTTCTTTCTTCAAAATCGAAATGCTTTCGTTTGAGATGAGGCCTTCCCAAAGGGGCCTCCGTAAACGTCAGGAAGAACATTAAGATATGTCTTTCGGCCCCCCCCCCCCCCCTCTGACATCATGTCATCAACTGCCCCTCCTGCCTCTCCGGTGTCGCCCTGTTTTGTAGGCATGATCTGTACCTACATAGGTACATAGGAAATTTGAAGAACAAAATCCCATCCGTTTTATATAAAAATATCAATGGACGTTTCAAACATCGGTAAATTAGCAGCCTCCGAAAAATGGCTAATCTTATTTTTTGGTAGATTACGTGCGAAACCGAAAAAAAAACCTAGCATTTAGACCGTTTTCAGTCAACGATCTTCTGCTGCCAAGTGCCTAGTTCTACCTACTGGCAGCGCAGTATAGTGTGCAACAATCCTCCTATTCTTTATGCTTGTAAGCACGGGCGGAGTTTCCTATACAGTTGGTGGGGCAGCCGCCCCACCAACTTCGAGGTTTGCCCCACCAACTTTTTGCTTTGCCCTACCAAGTTTTGTCAGATTTGAAGGTTTTTGGGCTGCAAAATGATCATTGTTCACAAAAGCAAAGCATTTCTATCAAACATGGAGGTTTGCTGGTGTTCGAATTGTCAGTTTTCGACTCAGCTGTGCAAAAACAACCAGCCAGCATGACATTTTGCCCCACCAACTTTTTCCGAAAAGCTCCACCTATGCTTGTGAGCTGCACCTGCTCCCGCCTCTGAGCCTATCTGCACGGCCCACGGGGCCTAACGGTGAGGCCGCCTGCCATTCTGAGATGCAACCGAGCCTCATTATTCCCCTCCCAGCGCCAGTCACCGTCCGACCCCTGGCGGCCTGATCGCACCATCGACCCCGCACATCCAACCAGCCGCTGGGCAGCCCGCTCTGCATCAAATTAGTCACAGTGATTCGCTCTGCAGCCTCGAATCCCGACCCGACCGACCTGCCGCCCGCCGGCCGCCCCGCTAACGTGCTGCCCCCTTTTCCAGCCGGCTGAAAGCTGAGCTTCAGCACCTGCGCCGCAAGGGCGCGCTGCGTGTCGGCATGGAGAGCGGTCGCACCTGCGCCCGGTGCCGGGCTGAGCTGGGCCGCATCATCAACAGGGGCGCCGCCTGCCGCGCCTGCCGCATGAGGGTCTGCAAAAACTGCCGCGAGTACACCGAGAGCGGCCGCGACTGGGTGTGCGCCGTCTGCCACAAACACATGTGAGTGTGACCTTTATTGTACGAGCAGCCGTCCCTAACTACCGCCAGATAGATGGTGATAGTTGGTGTGATCGTGGCTGCCGTTCTGCCGCGATCAGACGACCCACGGCGACAGAGTGATTTGCACCCGGACTCAGATAAGTGTGAGCTGAGGGAGACGCCGGACGCGCCATGAATAAGGCGCTGGCTGTCAGCCGTCATTGTCGGCTGTCATTGGCTGCTGTCACTGTCGGCTGTCATTGGTGCTGGCTGTCAGCCGTCATTGTCGGCTGACGATAGTCTCTCATGAATCACCGTATGACATGCTGTGTAGTGTGACCTGTGGCAGTGTGACATGTGCACACGTGCACACGTGCACACATGTCATCAGATCAGACTCAGGCCATAGCAAGTGGAGGCACGATCCTCAATAGCCTTACTGGCATGGCGTCACATGATGATGATGATTGATGTGAGTCCATTCCAATGTTCATATACGGCAGAGACCGGTCAGCAGAGGCAGGCACTGATTTCGAACATGTCAGATGAAGTTAATCACATCCAATCGGTTTATCTTGAGACCCTACGTGTTTTCGTATTTTTGTGCTCAGGATTTTAGATATTGACTTGATTGTAGACGTACAAAAAGTATACAAATCTCGAATAAAAGCAGGGAAGTAATTTAGGTATTGTTAGTTACCAAGGTATTGTAAGGTATTGTTCAGAGCGATCGAAGGATAATTGATATAATTTTATAAATTTATTTGTTATCCGCTGCGTGTTGGTGTGGTAAAACGTAACCGTCTCAAAATCACATACATCATTCTCAATTCTCGTCAGCATTCCCTTTCTAACTTGACCCTTTATTAAATCATGTTTTCACTTGGCCGAGTCAAATATCACTTCATTATGCGCGTGTCTATTTTGACCCGGATCCAGGCAGTGAAACGTAGCCGTCCCGTATCATTACCGCATTCTCACAATTACGCGGTCGCACGCGGTTCCTGATGGGCGGGTGACGCGGCACTTGAACCCGGGTCAATGTCAGGAACGCCGCCCGGGAATCTGGGTCGGTACGCCGCCACGGATCCCAGTCCCTCTCATCCCCTACGTACTCCCACCGCAGAGGTGAAACCGTGATCAGAATCGACCGAGACTGCTCCAGACGTTGTGATTGTATTAGTTCGTGCTGCGGGAGGCATTCGCTGATGCTGACCCGTGCGCCTGAATAATATCGGATGCCGTTTTCACTTAACCAGCGATCGGTGTCAAATAATGTTTTTTATGTTTTATTAGAAAGCTTCGATTTTCAGTTCTATGGAATTTTCAATATCGTTTCGAAATTCTCCACATTCTTCCAATCTCTTGGCTCACCTATTGTTCATCTGAAATGGAAATTTCTGACAATATGCCGTACGTATTTGCCTTGCTCTTCACCTCCGCGGTGAGTCCGATTCAGCCGGGGCCTGGTCGCGACCCTAGAGCGTCGAGTCACCGCGCCGCTATACCGTCTCAGCTGCGCCGCTACCGTCTCAGCGGCGCCGCCATCCCCGCGCCGCAATCGTCACAGCTGCGCCGCCTTTGTCGACGGTCCCGTTGTGGTCGACAGCGGATTGTCGCCGCCAATTGCCATCTCTCCTGGGAGCTTTGTCGCCGTCACGGCGGCTGCCGCTGCGGAACCTTTACATCAGGGCGCTTCCGGCCAGCGCGGCGCGGCGGCGCTGTGTCTCGCGGTGTCTCGTGGTTCCTCACGGTGTCAAGGCCCGTACCACCGGTAGCTCTGCCACAGCGGCGGCCCCGGCTGACGAGCGGTCTGAAATCGTCTCGAGGGCCGTCCGGACCCGGGGATCGCTTGGCGGCTGTCTGGGAGTTGTTTCGTGCTCTTCACTGTGTTTGTCTGAAGGTTGGTTTGGGTCGTCTGAGTTGAATCGGGGTCTTCCGGAGGCTCGCCGGCTCCACAAAGATGATCATGAGGCGCAGAGGTACCACGACACTCCGAGTTGTTCATGTTCATCTCAGACAGTCAGGGGAGATGAGCGACCAGACTTTAGGGGGGTCGCTGGGAGACAGCTGGGAAGCCACAGGGATCCGGTGGGCGGCAGTGGCAGCCGGTGGTTCTCACGCACACCAGGGTGTGCTCGTATCTTGGCCGCTGCGGCCGGCCAGATTGCGCGCCCACTTACGCGTTCATCTCCGCAGGGATCCCAGGCATGGCGCGGGCTGTGGCGGTGGAATATTACTATACGGAGCGGCGAGCGCCGTCTGCGGCGGTCGTATTTTAGGGCTTTCAAAGAGGTCAGCCGTACTGCGTGATGGTAATGGATGTACAGAAGCACGCACTAGATCTGACAAGCTGATAATCTCGATGTGTTTTCATGTAGTTAATTTTACAACACATAATTAAACCCACGCACAGCGTGGGATTCGGGGGCTGTTACCCTCGCATTCAAACAAAATGATGCAATTCAAAGATGATACCTGATGCTATACTGGGAAATTTACCACATTATCAAAGATATTTATATATGTTTGTGTGTGTTTGAGTGCTATCAGTAACATCTGGTCATTCACATACTGTGGCTTATCAAGACATTACAAAATTATAGGTAAGCGTCTCAAGTAGATATCCACTTCGTCCAATTATAAATTTTCTGGAAGTTCGCACTTCCACCCATGAAATCGATCGAAAATGTTAACCATATCACTTCCCATAATATGTTATGCTGTTTTGCACCCGTCATCATTGAAACGTAAGTTGGTAGTTGGTACTGATGCATTGCTGAAGGCACGGATAAACGAATGAACGTAAATGCATTAATCATCGGGACATTATGAGACATGAGTATCTTCAAACTCCTGTTTGCAGGCATTTTTTGTAAGTTTGTGTTCGCTTGCACTCATGGAACCGTTAGAAACAGTATTGAGCACAATATGCGTCGACTACCTTTCATAGTAGTTGTGGTTTTATTTTGTACAGTTCCTATCATTGAAATGTATTCTTATAGCACGTTCAGCATTGAAACATTATGAGTAGGAAGTTAGGTATTTTTAAAGTCCTGTTCGTACCTACTACCTAGGCATGATTTTTGAAATCGTACATTATTCCATTTACATTAGCATCAACACGTTTATTGGCTTCTTCAAGTACCTCGATATATTATTCGCAGGGCCAGCATAAAAGCACCACACCAATGTGTTTGAATCTCGGCACTAGCTCTGAATGCGCATATACTCCAAAACAAATAGAACAAAGCAGATCACTAGATTAAAGCAAAAAAAAACATTCATCAAATACAACAAACCACTCTGCCGCCACCACAACACCAATCATCAAGGGCACAGCTATAGCCAGCCGACCGTCCCCTAGGGGAGAGAAGGCTAAGACGGCCAGGATAGGTAAGATGTCCGCCTCCTCCTCAATACAAGAAGTGAATGGCCCTAACTAGGAGATCGAAAATGGTCTCATATGACTTCTCTTCCTGCCAAATAATTCTGACGGCAGTGTGTTTGGACTCAGTAGATTTTCAACACCTTTTTCGAAGTATGAAAATCCATACAAATTTGTATCTTTTCCATTGTTTTTGTAGGGCGTTTACTCTGATGTGAAGATCAATAGTGGCAGCAATAATGCTATGTTTAGATGTGGACAGTTAGCTAAAAACGGTTAGAGCATATCACAATGTCATGAAAAAAATATGATTAAACTTCAACAGACATGCTGGGGTAACACGGAGTAACAACTGCCACAACTCTGCAGGGTAATGATTGCCCTCATGTTCATTGGCGTATAAACGTCTCAAAGTGTGTGTGTGGGGAGGGGTGAAGAGGCAGTGAAACTTTGATCTTATCTCGAGAGAAACCTTACCCCTATGATAACTTTATTTGCAGTTTCGAGCTCCTCTCGCCTTCTAGAATCACCTGCCGCCTTGATTTTATTTTTAGAGACAAAAAAAAATGAGCAAAACCTTTAGCAAAAAATGTGGGCGACATGGCCCCTCGGCCCCCTGTTCCTATACGCCTATGCTCATTCGCGTACAGTTATATATTCGCGTATAATAATATGCAGTTCGGGTACAATGCTCCTTTTTTACGTCGCTCACACACTTTTACGCCTCTTGCTGACACACTATTCTAACTGTGTCAAATAGGTACATTCAACCAGTACTTAGGCACACATGCCAGTCGACGCAACACTAGCAGTGTGGCAAGATATATGAAGCATATGCTGCCAAATCAACTACAATCCTGATAACATACCGACGTTTATGACCGGAGGTTGTTTGAAAATGGACAAAACTATTCGTAATATTTTTTTTATTTATTAAAAAACAACATCAGCCGTCTTATGTCATTGGCTGGATTTCTGTTTGTGTTGGAAAAAAGGGTAACTTGAATACAGCGAAAATGGCCCTCGACTTCTTCATGGCTTTTTGTAATCAGATGATGTGACTGTCTTTACCCCACGGGGGTGGCCGTCTTGACCCATGGGGTGGGGTAAGACGATTTTCGCAATGTTCTACGAACATGCCCTATAAGACATTTGTTTGATCAAGCATATAATTGATACTTTGTTTATTGAAGGATATATGTCTAGAAGCTGTTTTCACAAGGCATAGCGTTTCATCGCCGTATTTTCACCACCGGAAAAGAGCTCTGAAGTTCGGATGGTCATCAGGTTATTGTTTTAGTTGGAAATGAGATTCAGTGTTGAATGGTGCCGCTTTGTTGAGCTTCTTTCAACGTTACAGTTCATCTGTACCCCAACATTTATTTTTAGATAGGTATATATTTATTATGTCCCATCCACAGCAGAATGGAATCGTACAAGCTCTGTATATATTATTATCGTAAACCTTATCAGTCGTAAATCCCACGACGACACGCCACCTCAATGGGAACGCACCACCTGGCAGCGTCAGACACCGCCTTTTAAGCTCAGCTCGGCAGTCGACACGCCTCACTTCCCCATCATGGCGTCGCGTATCCTGACCTGCGCGCTGGCCTGCGCGCTGACCGTGCTGGCGGCGCGTGCCGAGCTGCTGGACCTTCCCCGTTCGCTGGGCGAACTGAAGCTGGCAAACGCCGCCTTCGTCGAGGTGTATACGGCCAAGGTGGGAGATGGAGACGAGGTGGCCAGGAAGACGCTCTACGTCAGCAGCTTCAACCCGGGCAACATCGTCGGAAACGACAAGGTCTACTACCTGAGGGAGCCCGGCACCCAGCTGGACTCCATCGCCGACTGGGACATGAAGGTATGTACCCCGTCCCGTGCTGATATACGGCTGGACGACAAACCTAATGGGCCTTAGATGAGTTTGTTTTTTTATAGACTATGGCTTCATAAATTTGGGACAGGACAGTATGGTAAAAAAAACTAACCGTTGTCAGGCTGAGGTATTTTAATTATGTATGTGTAGTTATTTGACGCTTAGCGGTGTGGTTTGGCCTAATTTCTCTTAACATGTACTTTTTATGTGCTAGTCCCTTCTCAGAAGATTTGTTAGATCAAGCAACACAATTTTCACATGATCTTATCATTAAAATACCATATTCTACTAACAAGCTCTGAATGCCTCTAACTGTCGTCCAATCACTAAACTAAACGACTCGTGTCCGTCTCCCATGACATGGCTTAACGACACGGCTAGTCCTCCAGGCGCTACGGCTAGTCCTCCAGGCGCTATCCTGGCCCGAGGACGAGCGGCACGGCCCCATTCTGACCGCCAGCGTCCCTTCCTCACCACAGGTGCTCGACCATCACGCCGACTGGACCAACGACATCTGCTACATGCCGTCGGAGGCGGTCGGCTTCGAGGGCGTCACCGTCACCTCGGGCTTCCTGGTGCCGTTCAAGACGCACGGCAAGCTGCAGGTGTTCAACACGGAGGTCGAGCCGCCGGCGGGCCCCTACCTGCTCACCACACTCGACACCAAGGACTGGGCGTACCACCGCGGCCTCTGGCACGACATGGACGGCGACGGCGACCTCGACCTGAGCACGGCGCGCTTCCACCAGAACTCCATCACCAGCCACGTCACCAAGAGCTTCGCCTACATGGTCAACGACGGTGAGTCGCCCGCGGGATCGGGCCGCTGGCACCAGGTGGAGGTGATCGCCGACGGACCGGATGTCGGCTTCCGCTGGCTACAGCTCAGCTCCGGCGGCAAGGCGTACGACGTCCTGCTGGCCGGCGAGTTCTGGAACGAGAAGCTCTCCGTCTTCTGGACCGAGGACGGCGACTGGTCCAACCCGGACAACGTCCAGAAGCGCGTCCTGGACGACACCACCGGCCAGGTGTTCGACGTCTTCTACGACGACCTCAACGGCGACGGTGTGCCGGAGGTCTGGGCCTCCTGCTTCGACCTGGAGAACAAGAACGGCTCGCTTTACAAGTGGACGATCCCGGCCGACTTCATCAACGACGCCTGGGAGCGCACCACGCTCGACACCAACTTCCACCCCAACTCGATGCTGTTCGGAGAGACGATGAGCCCCGGCAGCGCCGTCACCTTCCACCCGAGCGACGCCGCGCGCGACGCCGGCAACAAGCCCCTGATCCTGCTGTCCGGCGACGACGACGGCAACCAGTACATCCTGCAGCCGGCCAGCCAGGACCCGGAGGACTGGACGTACGTGCGCCAGACGCTGCTGGAGACGGGCGAGACGACTGCCGGACAGGTGACCGCTGACGACATCGACGGAGACGGCTACACTGAGCTCATCACCGCCGGCTACACCATCGGCAAGGTGTACGTCTTCACGTACGCTCCGTGAGCGACGGGTTTCGTCACCGTATAACCTCTGAGAGCGGCGCGGTAAGAGAGGAGTTGGCCTCGGCTGGTAGGATGCCCGGCCAGGTTTGCAGAATATATATGACGTGCGTATGATGCGGAGTTGTTGTTTTTAGCATGCTGATATTTATTTAACGTCCGCACATGTGGAATAAATACAGTTTTAGGACGTTACATTGTTTTACTTAATGTACTATCGGAGACCGGCTGATCATACGCTGTTTGTTACCAAATATTGTCTGATGTAACCTGTGTCCCGGCGTGTGAACAGCGCAGATGGCTCGGCCCCCGGCGCCGGGAGCTCGTGTGTGTTCGGGCTATCTGCGGCCGTGGGAACAGGCCAGGTGTTACCGCCCACTGCCGGTGTGCAGTCTCCAGCCTTCACTAGGGCGCCGAGGACCGGTGACGCCGCCGTCTTCCACGATCCGGCGCCCGGCCTCGCGCCCATGGCCTTATATGACCAGTCCGGCGTCATAGATAACAGGCACGCCGCGGATTCCTTCGCACTGAGCCACCCAACATACCGGCGAACGAGTTAGGTTGAATCTCATGGATAGGATGGGGAGACTATTGAACATTCAGCTTACTGCAGGAATCGGTGGTCTCCGTTGCTGCCTGCCGAGCTGGCGTTGAGCCAACTAATGAAAGCAACAGGATTTGTAACCAACAGGTGTCTCCCTCTAGCTCGCTTTTAGTACCTCTCTAACATTTTACTTGACGCACGAGACAACAACGGTATGACGAGCATCTCAGAGCCCCATGTGGTCTGTTGGAACACAAACTTTGTCTTCCTCACCTTTTCCTGGTGGCATTTTCTGTCGGTTAACGAAAGATGTTGAAGAAACCCCCTCCCACCGCCCACACGCCCAGCATCGCCAGCAGACTTCGTCCTACCTGGCCACTATCGGTGCGAGCCGCGCCGGCTCGACTATCGGGCCGGGCCGGACGAGTACTCGGCGCCTCGCCTCGAGTCGCTCTGGGCCGGCGCTCGGCGGCCGCTCCAGTCTGCCGCTCGTGGTGTCTTCGCCAGGTGAACGGGCTCGGGTGCCTGGAGGGAACTGTGAACGGGCTGTGCGCGTACGAGTCGTCAGTGGCATACACTTGGTCTGAGCGACCTGCAGCCATGTGAACTTCGGAGGAACCATGAGGCTTCTAAAGGTGGGCAATGTCCGATTTACACATGCATTTACTTCCCAGTTTAGAGAAGAACTTCCAATTGAATAAGTAGCGTTTTATCGAAGCACACAGTAAAGGTATGCATTTCGAGAAAAAACAAAGTCTGGATGAAAGCCAATTATAATTGTACACTTACAGTTACATTCCATTTAGCATTATGTTTGCCTCGTGCTGCTCGCTGTTTGCCGCATTTTTTTGGGAAACTTGGTTCCAATTCCTTACCAAAGTTTTCCATGTGCGATTATCATCAGGAAAACGTATTGTTCTGGCGTGTTTTTCCTTGCTTAGGTATGCTATTGCTATAACATTAGCATACTTATTGTCATGTGCATACTATGTAAGGAACCGTTTTAACTATATTTTCGAAATTTTAGCATGGCTGATAAGTTTGTGGTGCTGGAAATCCCATTAGCTGTTCTATTCATTCATGGGCAGCCTAATGATTTGCATATTTTGATGCTCGTTTTGTTCGCCAACAATGCGATCTCTCCCTCTTCTGGCTTCGGAGGTGCTGATCGATCAAAATAGCTTTATTCTCCGCTGAATTCAGCGGTGTATAACGGAACGTGGCAATTCTTCGCAGTTCGCTGCGATGAAGTTCCAGTAGACATTCCTTTATTTGTGGTCGTTTTCATGGAGATGAGGTCCTCAGTGTTCTGCTATAGGTATACAAATTGCCTAAGTACGACGATTTCCCGTATATTTTTAAGAAGGTAATCCTTTAATTCTTTTCTTCTGTGCTTGCGTTGTCATTTTGGTCACAAAGTTGCAAATTTATGGCTATCCATTTGACAACGTTGCAGTGACAAAAAATAGGTACCTTATGTGTACGCGCCCAAACCCGGGTTATTATCCTAAACACACACCGTGCATCGTTCAAATATCGACCGTCGAAATGATAAAGGGCGAGCCGTCGTAAGAGCTGTCGAGCATCATAAACATTAAACAAAGGCTTAACTGGTTTTCAGAATGTGACAGGCTTGAAGTGGGTTGGCATGTATTGTTTGCTATTCAACCATTCAACCGCAGAGTGAGTGAATCTGATATGTATCCTCGAATATAGAATATGATGTCATTGCCGTCATTATCAAAGGTCATCGCAAATCGAAAACGCGGCGGATGCTTTTAGCCATACATTTGGGATGCATGGCCGGGGAACTGATTGACCGAATTTTGTATCTACAACTACGATTGAATACGGTAATGTGGATGAGTTCTGGAAGGAAAATATTACACACGATATTTATTTTGGAGTTTTAGCCCTTGTAATATAGATTGCTGCGAAGCAGTAAATGAGCTTCAGGGACGTAACCACCAGCCGTCCAGTATTGTCCTTGGTGGGATAAGGAGTATCATGGAATGTGGCAGCGACAGAGCCCCCTCCCCTCCTTCTGCCTCCATTTTTACCCTGATGACCTGTTGTATTGTAAAATACCACAAGCTTACATAAGAATGTCGGTAAGAGATGTGGTCAAGAATGCCAGGAATGCTAACCGACTTCAGCAATATGAACTAGATAAGATGGTAGGAAGGCTGCAAGCAGATATCGACCGAATGTAAACTTTGGTCTAGCCGTTGTAAGGCGCATGGCTAAGCATTACCGGCCAGAGTGACTGAGCATTCGCTCTCACCCATGCATCTTTGATAAGTTGTGGGTACCCAGTACCCACTGACGTCAACGGTTCTTCCATCCAGTGACATCATACCATTCCCATCTATCAGCTGATTTTTGCCGTCTGTTGCTCCGTGTAAGGTAAAGCTCTCTTCACCCCGACCCGTGAGTCACTATCTCGCCTTATCTGCTAACCTGTCAGCGGCTTCCCTAATCGCCACCGCCCTGCACCCACGCTATACCACCACCAATGCTGTTGGCTTTCCGTGCAGCGAGAATAGAACAGGCAGCTCAGGGCTCCTGGGAAGTGAGGTCGTCGCCGTTGCGCGTCCCCAAAAGCGGCCAATCACAAAGCCGGCCCGGGGCTCGAGGGTCCTGGAGCGGGAACCTTTATGTCTGCCACGGAGGTTCCTCTCGTAATGGAGGTTGTTGGTTGTTCTTCTCTGGGTGGCTGGTGGAGCTCCTCTGGCCGGCTGGTGGAGCTCCTCTGGGCGGCTGGTGGAGCTCCTCTGAGTGGCTGGTGGAGCTCCTCTGGCCGGCTGGTGGAACTCCTCTGGGCGGCTGGTGGAGCTCCTCTGAGTGGCTGGTGGAGCTCCTCTGGCCGGCTGGTGGAGCTCCTCTGGGCGGCTGGTGGAGCTCCTCTGATTGGCTGGTGGAGCTCCTCTGGGTGGCTGGTGGAGCTCCTCTGGGTGGCTGGTGGAGCTCCTCTGAGTGGCTGATGGAGCTGCTCTGGGTGGCTGGTGGAGCTCCTCTGGGTGGCTGGTGGAGCTCCTCCGGACGGCTGGTGGAGATCCTCTGAGTGGCTGGTGGAGCTGCTCTGGGCGGCTGGTGGAGCTCCTCTGAGTGGCTGGTGGAGCTGCTCTGGGTGGCTGGTGGAACTCCTCTGAGTGGCTGGTGGAGCTGCTCTGGGTGGCTGGCGGAGCTCCTCTGGGCGGGTGGTAGAGCTCCTCTGAGTGGCTGGTGGAGCTGCTCTGGGTGGCTGGTGGAGCTGCTCTGGGTGGCTGGTGGAGCTCCTCTGGGCGGCTGGTGGAACTCCTCTGGGTGGCTGGTGGAGCTCCTCTGAGTGGCTGGTGGAGCTGCTCTGGGCGGCTGGTGGAGCTCCTCCGGGCGGCTGGTGGAGCTCCTCTGGGTGGCTGGTGGGCTCCCCTGGACGTCTGGTGGGGCTCCTCTGGGCGGCTGGTGGGGTTTCCGCGGCTCACTGGCTCCGCTGCCGGGGTGACTGGCTCCTGACTGTGGTCTATGCGGGCCGTCTGTGGTCGCTGAAGCGGTACGACACGCCACAGCGCCAGCCGGCAGACCCGGGGGTCAGGTGGGACGCTCTGAGGTCTCCTGACGCTGCGACCTCACCGAGGTGACGCAGCATGCGACATGGTCCGCTGCACAGCCTCACGGGGATGATGTTATTGATGACGGGCCCGTGTCGAAAGGAAGCTGTCCTAGCGGCGCAGCAGGGTTCCCTGAGCACGTGCAGCGGTGTCTGTGTATACCGCCAGGCGCCAGCTGCACCTGTTGGTCATTGAAGCCCTGTTTGGGCGGTGAGCCCGCCGCCCGTTATTTACCCGGGTTTGTCGCGAGTGCATGGCACCATGTCCCAGTGTCCTCATGCACACCTGCTGGGCTGACCTCCGTGTAGGGGAGCCGGACGGAGGGACAGGCCAGTCCGCCGCTGTCCTCCCAGGGCCGTGCGCCATGTATGCGCTGTGGGCCGGGGGGCCGGCTCATGTCTGACCTAGCTTCGCTGGCAGCTGCATCAGGTCGGTAGGCATCTCAAGGTGATGTCCACACGGCGCACCTGCTCCGCTGCTGCCTTATATGTCGGCCCGAGTGATCAGCCGCGTCACGAACCGCCGCTTACATTGCCGAACGCTGCTGGAATGCGGGCTATGAAGTGTAGAAGTCCCTCCCGCGTGGTTTATAATTACGACACACTGAACCCCGCATGACTCTTTTTGCCGGCCGTCTCTGGGCAGTCTGGCTGTTATCTTCTGTCGAATGACTGCGGGGGATATTAACAGCGCCGTCATGTGCCCTGCGTGATGGGCCGTCATGTGCCCTGCGTGATGGGCCGGCTAACGCAGCTCATTTTCAGTTGCGTCACCGCGCCGGCCGCTGTCTGTTTCGACATGACGTCCAGTCCTGTCTGTGGGCGCTGTGGACCTCCCTGCACTGCTCCCGTCCAGCCTGTGAGCGCTGTGGACCTCCCTGCCCTTCTCCCGTCCAGCCTGGGAGCGCTGTGGACCTCCCTGCACTGCTCCCGTCCAGCCTGTGAGCGCTGTGGACCTCCCTGCGCTGCTCCCCACGGCGCCTCTGACCGCGACGAACCTACCGCAGCCGATCAACTCACCACGCCGAATTACGGCCGACCCGCGGAGACTTGGCCGAGGGTTTCACCTCTCCTCTCCATCTCCTCCTCTCCTTCTCCTCTTCTCCTCTCCTCCTTCTCTCATCCTCTCTCCTGTCCTCCTTTCCCCTCTCCTTGGATCTTGTTTCCCAATTCGCCCCGTTCTTCCCTGTTCACTGTTCTTCCTTGCTGTCTGTTGTCTTCTCCCCCTCTCCAACGCTCCCTCCTCTCTTTCCCAGCTCTCTCCGTCCCGCCCCGGTCACTGCTCTTCCCTTCTATCACTCTGCCGCCTGCTCTTTCTCCCTGTTTCTCACGCACTCTTCCCGACAAGCCATGCCCACCATTCTATCATTATGCCGCCACCTACTCCCCCCCCCCCCCCACACACCGCCTAAACCGACCACCACGCACCAGCATGACCGAAATAGTCTAAACCGGGCGCAAATGCCGGGCACATCCATTTGTCTGGAAAATAATGAAACTGCCGTTCACTGGTTCCCAGCGCGGGATTTGAAGTTTAAATACGGGCCGACGTCAGCCGAAGCGTCGGCTGCCGGGGGCGGTCAGCTTTGTGGCCGGCGAGCGGGCGGCGCTCGTCCTGTTGTCAGGCGGGGGGGGGGGGGGGGGTGAGAGTCTCCCCGCCCGCCCGTTCATCTGTCACTCAGGGTGTTGTTGCCGGGCTGGCTGCTGGCTGTGTTTCTCTGCCGCCCTATGTCCGTCCGGCTCGCTCTGCCTCCAGACAATGGCTCCGGGTTTAGCTCCTCCGGTGCCGCCGACGCTGGCCCCCAGCATTGTGTACGCCCCCGGCAGTGGCGGCGGCGGTAATATGCCGCTGGCAGCCGTGAAAAGGGGCAGAGGAGTGGAGAATGGCAGATGGGTGGGAGGAGCGAGCGGGGGGCGTGGGCGGGCCCAGTGCGTCATGCACCCCCCGGGGGGCCGACTCCCGACGCCGTCACACTCGTCGCACTGACTCCTATAGGCCCCATCTCTACGGGCGGTGTAGTAGGTGGGGGAGGCTCAGCTGGTTGGAAAGAATGGAGGGTCGATCTTGCTGGGCTGGGTGGGTTGTGGGTGGTGGGATGGATCATCAAGCGCTTCCGGTCCTCGCTGGCTATGTTCATTTGCGGAAGAGTTGTTAAGAGCCTGTCGCTCGAATGCATGAAAATATATGCGAGCTTTGAAGCATTATGCAATAGGTGCATGCTTCGTTAATGCAGATTTATGCACGTGTAATGGAACTGTCATTGCTGGCGCCGTTCCTGGTCATGTTGCCGTCATACCATTTCCAGCGGGTGATTCCCTTTCGGCAGGAGAACCCTGTGTCTCCGGATTGCTGCCCCACTCTTCTCTGTCCCTGGATTTGGTCCGTTGTCGCCGTCGCGCACGACGCCGTGTTACTCTGCGATTTATCCCATACATGCTTCCCAATTGCAGTAGTTCTCTTTTTTGTCACCAGGTGACTATTTCCTCTACCTGTTTCAAGGCATATTCGCTTGTTGTATTATTTGGGCACGTCGCCTGCCTTTGCGTTTGCAGTTTTTGCAAAGCAGTTTCAGCACCACCTAACTCAAACAGCCAACTGATGTGTCCGTACACCTACTGCTCGCTTCCCCTTGACTATTGTATTTCCTCTCTCTGCCGCTAGGTGTCCAATGCTAATGTTTCCCGGTTGTGCCGCCAGGTGTCGGCCACGTTCGCCGCCAGCCTGGTGACGTCGCCGGCGCTCGGGGCCTACCTGGCTCAAGTGTACGACGAGAACATGGTGATCGCTCTGAGCACGGCCATCGCCGTGCTGGACGTGCTCTTCATCCTCGTGGCCGTGCCTGAGTCTCTGCCGGAGAAACTACGGCCCAACAGCTGGGACAAGACCATCACCTGGGAGCAGGCCGACCCGTTCGCGGTGAGTAGCGGTGACACTGAATGGACGCTAGGACAGGGCAGACGACAATGTGGTGGTCGGGTGCTGGGGCAAGGGGACACATAGAGCTGGACTTCCGGTTAGGTGCTGGACAAAACACAGTGGTGAGTTGGGTCAGGGTGGACAGTGGTGACCTTGGTATGGAACAGTAGTTAACTAGAAACTAGAAACAACAGTAAAAACTAGAAGCTTCGTGTTTGTATGGCTTCTGTCTGACACCAACACCCAAGGTATCAGGGCGGCAATTCCCCTGATCTGTATTATTGGACGGAACGTCACGTGGCTGGCACGTGCGGTCACGTTGCTCACATGTCATATCCTGTCTTATTACAATGGAGCCCGCACGGAGACACTGGCCAGTGGCCAGCCTCTGTCTGCCGTCGGAAGCCACTAATGTATCGTGGTGGCACACCCGGGCCGGACGGGCCATCTGTGTCGGGTGTCGGCAGCCACGGCATCCTTCTCGGGCCTTGTCCGGGCCTGCCGGCCGGTCGGCCGCCGCTGGGCTGATTACTCTCCGACACGCGATCCCCGCCGGCTCTCTGTCAATAGCCTGGCCGGCGGTGGGCTGCCGGTCTCCGTAAGCCCAGGGCTGGGCTGTCGGGACTGGGATGTGGGTCACGCATGCCTGTCGGCCTCCAGTCACGTACAGCTGGGCTCGTTGGATTTATGTGGGCTGGTTAGTAAGGTTGTCGGTATTGTGAAGAGAGGGCTATGTGTATTTACAGCTGATATGGAGACTGTGAGACGATTCAGGGGACGGCCAATGGGGGATCCCAAGAAGCTTTAACAGCTATCATGTACCATTGTTGGGTGGAGGAAATTGCCGAGCCGGTCGGAGCATTTGCCGTTCTTCGCCATTCACTCATACATATTTCAAGCAATCGGCGTATTCTTGAACAGCATAGGATAGGGTAGGGTAGGTATTCTTAAAAGACGGAACGTACCTTCTTACATCCTCCATTTTTTTTTTTTTTTGTCAGGGGTTTCTGTTACATAACACCTGGCGGCGCATGGTGTGCTTTGAAGTGTCTTTCTATTAGGGCTCTAGTGTTGTGTCGACAGACAGCACCACAGCAAGGAGAAAGGTTGGGCTTAGCCTTTGGCTGAGCTCATCCCTATTGAAGATATCGTTTGCAGTTACGCACCTTCGTCATCTCACAAAGGTTACGCGAAAAATAACACCGCATATGAAATACGAAGAGCTGTTCACTGCGCAACACAGATGCATTGATATCCCCTCATGCACTATACTGCGAAATACCTAGTCTATTTTAGTGGTGGCTCTCCCCAGTCCCACTGTCTGATCTGGCCACAGTTAGAGTGACGCAGTAGTTGTGATATTGGATGGGATTTCGCTTGTGTTGAATTGACCTCCGGCTTCCTTAGTTAATTAGATGTCAGCCCGCTGAAAATTCGTGTTACGAACTCATGTTTTCGTAACGACAGTGTGGCGCTTCTAGCCAAATTAGTAGCATGATCACATAACTTCATATCTTTATATACTTTATAACTTTATATCTCTTTGGGAGGGC
>JARFNZ010136406.1:0-10825 GCA_031763405.1 Balanus nubilus
TGCCTTTCCGGTCCATATACCTGTATATGGGCGCTGTCATTACCATTCCATTCGCACACACAAACACTGCTGTGCAAGTTCTGCATCTTCATAAAAGTTAATGGCGCTACGGAAATACTGCAGCTATTGTCATTATTGCTGGCGCCGAGTTTACGTCGCCTTGAATTTCTCCGGAACAAAAGCGCCTGCGATTGATACCCGACCGTGGGGCACCGACTTCCCGCTTAAACGTATCGACATTTACAAAGACGCGAACCGCTGGTGATTTCCCCTACAAAGAATATCCTACAGCCGGAACGTGTCGGGCATTTCACAAGGGAACTTTGGGCAGCAATGGGGACGCTTAGATGTGCTTTTAGGATAGACTGGTCAAACAATATACGCAATGACGGTGTATCGCCAGCCATCGTGCCGTGCTGAAGGCACGCACCGCTGTCCCGTAAATTTCACTCGCTCCAGTCAGTTAAAGGATACATGAAAGTACGCTGCTGAAAAGGCACTAGCTAAAAGATAACATATTAGTCGGTGACATACTCCTCCTCTGTGCTCGACAATATGAGAACACACAATCGCTGGACGCCGACGAATTACCGCGATAGGCTCACTTTGAGGCGTAAAATACGAGATAGATGCAAGTAAAATACACCATTCACCACTATCTAATATATCACCAAAGTCCACTGCGGTATCTAACCGTTCAGCCACGAATAGCACATCAGTCCGCTGTTGTGTTCCTCTCAAATCACACACATGTATGTTCTCCGCCACGGTAGCGTCACTTTCGGCGCGTGTCACTGGCCGCGGGAACATGTGGTGTTGTCCGGTTGTCGTCTCTTGTGAAGGCGCTCCAATGACCGACTGGTTTGAGGTCCGCGACTGCCGCCGCGACATGCCGCGACATGTGTGTTAGTCCCAGTCGCGGCACGCGTGCTTAATGAGCGGTGGAACCATTTGGGCCCTTTTCCCTGACGCGGAGCGAATGAGGAGGGAAAAGCGCCATACATTTTTGCTGGCGGTTCTGGGTCAGCGTCCGGCACGTTCCATGGGGGAGAGGAGGTAATCTCGGTGGGAGGTGAAGGACAAGGTTAACGTGGGGACGGCCCACGTCAAGTTCACTGGGTCAGATGGGGGAAGTTTAAATGCCCGTTGAGGTTCCTGAGGCAGGATTTCGAAGGCGGGGTTTTGGAGTTCAGGATCTGCGCGTAGCAGCGAGGCCTACTGTTGGATTTTTGGCTGCTTCTTCCAGAAGGGTGACCTTGGTGGCTGGTCGCGTATAAGTTGTTCCGGTCGTGGTAGTGAGACGTACCTTGCGTACCCGGCCGTCCGGTCCGGGCAGCACCTCTGTCACGAGGACCCCGTGACGTGCCGGACTCGACGATCAGGACCACGTCTCCGACTTCAAGATTTCTGGTGTCCGTCTGTCACTTGCGTCGATGGATGAGTGTTTGTAGGTATTTTTTTCCCATCGGTTCCAGAGGTGATCAGCGAACGCTTGAGAACGTCGCCGTCTCCTTGTTTAGGTCATGTCGTCTTTGAAGTTTCCTGGGGCGAGCGCTATGGTTTTTCTTCCCAGCAGAAAGTGGTTTGGAGTGAGCGCTGTCAACTGCCCGCGTCGCACTCGTCTGTCACGTGCGTGATGGGCCTGCTGTTGACCATGTTTTCCACTTCGCAGAGAACGGTTGACAGTTTCTCGTCTGTGGTCACATGGTTGCCCAGCATCGGCGGCAGATTCGTGATCTCACTCTTGCCCTTCTGACCTTGAACTTGCTGTCTCTTTTGCAGGTCTCTGATCTCCTCGCCGTAGGCTGATTTCTGCTCATCTTTCATGATGACCTCTTCTGCTGCCTGCAACTCTGCGGCTTGAAGTGGTCCTGTTCGTAACGGCCGGCTTCTTCCTGGTTCTGTTTTTGACTGACAGTTGTTCACGAACCGCAGCATCCAAGCTGTTGTCCTTTTGTACTTGGTCCGGGACGAGTACTTGACTGCGTCTGGTGGCCAACTCCCTGCACTCGACACGGTTGCCAAGTAGCTGTCGACTTCTGCCCTCACTTCCGGGTCTGTGGGTGATGGGTCACAGACGGGAGGCTGATGAGGCCACTGATCTTGATCAGCTTCCAGGTGCATCAGCTGACGCGGGCTTCTTCTCCGTTTTCTTGGTAGCGGGAGCAGCAACCGGACATCCGATGACCTGTTGGCCCTCCGCATCACAGGCGTCACCATCTTCACCAACGGAGACGGTTATCCGGTATCAGACTCGAGGTGCAGCTTCTCCTTCTTCCTCTTCTCCTTTGTCACCTTCTTCTTCTGCTTCTTTTCCTTACTCTCCTTCTTCTTCCTGTTCTCCTTTTTCTTGATCATCTCTTTCTTCGTTGTCTTGGCAGCTTCCACCTTGCCATCCTCTGGTGCGCTTCTGGGCAGCGCGGCGGTTGAGAGACGCGCCTGTGTGGGTGCCGACCGGCGACCGGAGCCAGCAGCGGCCGGAGACTCCAGAGGCGTACGAGTCACGTCAGTGTGCCATGTGGCGGCGGCGGCGGGCCGAGCCGGGTCGTCGTTGACCGGTAGCTGGCGTTGCGGTGAGGCGTTTAGTCGCTTCGTCGGCCCGCTGCCCGCCGTGCTGTTATGCTGGGACGGAGATGAGGTCGGCAGCGACGGCGAGATGGGCGTAGCGGCACCGCTGGCGTCTGGCGACCGGCGGCGGACCGCGCGGAACGTGCTGTCCCCCTGCACCGTCGGCATCATGTTGGAGTGCCACTGACGCGTCGATGTCTCTTTGGAGCCGCATAGCCGTTTGAGGGTGGCAACCGACGCAGCTGACAGATGCATCAGTCCGTCTTCAGAGCCGTCAGCTGACAGTGGTCTCCATCCGTCCTCAGGGCCGTCAGCTGACAGCAGATGCTGTCTGTCCTCAGAGCCGTCAGCTGACAGCAGCTTCTGTCCGTCCTCAGAGCCGTCAGTTGACAGCAGCATCAGTATGTCCTCAGAGACGTCCGCTGACAGCGGTCTGCGTCCGTCCTCAAAGCTGTCAGCTGACAGCAGCCTCCGTCGATGCTGTCCGTCCACAGAGCCGTCAGCTGACAGCGGCATCAGTCTGTCCTCAGAGCTGTCAGTTGACCGCAGCATCAGTATGTCCTCAGAGATGTCAGATGACAGCAGCCTCTGTCTGTCCTCAGAGCCGTCAGCTGACAGCAGCCTCCATCTGTCCTCAGTGCCGTCGCTGACAGCAGGCTCCGTCCGTCCTCACAGACTCGTTCCTCTCCCTCTCCTTGCGCGAGAGATCAGCCGAGTCGGTGCCGTCTCCGTGCCTGATAGAAACGGTGTTCGTGCTGACTGTCATGGACCGCCGAGCGAGTCCAGTACCCAGGGCCGGCACCCCGCCACTCCCGAATTGACAGCAATCCACGGGAGACGCCTTCGCTTCAGTCGTCTTCTCCAGAATCTCCCTGGACCTGTGTGTTTTCTAGTGATTGCAACACCGGCTTCTCAGACTTGGTTACAGATAACTCGGTGGTCCACCCTTCCCTCAGCATTGCTTCCTGCTCCGTGTTTCGTGAGACGTATTTTTTTATCACCATCACTTGACGTGATGTTTCTAGAGTGATTTCAGAGACGAGTCCGGTCAGCGTCCAGCCGAACGCGGTGCGCACCGCAACTGGCTGTCCCGGCTGACTCAAACGCACCTCTTGCTGAATCACGGCTTCGGTAACGTTCGCACCTAGTAACAGCTCCACTGCACCTTCATCCCAGTCAGGAATTTCCAGGCTTCCCAGATGTTTCCATTTATCATGCGGCTTCCGGCTCACTCGCAGCCGGTTGATCTTGAGGGTCGGCACCGACCAAGCCTCTGGCACCACGATTTTAGCCGGATCGTCCGTCGCTGACACCTGTAGGTGCACCTTGGTCGCCAGTTTTTCCTCGCTGTCACCGTCAACCGTTCTGAGACGAAGCTTGGTCTGTTCTTCTTTCATTTCCAGCTTGCTGAGTAGCTTTTCGGTGCAGAATGATGTTTCAGAGCCCGGGTCGATCAGAGTGCAGGTCTGGTAGGGGGCGTTTTTGCCGTGAACGGTGACAGGCATCATCTGCAGCAGGGCTCCGGTTTCCTGGCCGGTGCAGGCTGAGGCTGCCACCACGCGCGTCTGCTCTCCTCCCCCTGCGGCCTGTGATTCTGGCCCGCCTTCCTGGACCGTCATGGTCACGTTCTGATTAGCCTCGGCCGCCGACGGGGGCGTGCGCGGTCTGATCACTCCCCCGTGCAGCAGACGGTTGTGACGTCGCAAACAGCCGTCCTGACCGCAGGTCTTCTTACTCGATCATGTGCCCTCTCTCCAAGCATGCTAGACAGAGTCCCTTTCTAAAGACCAAATCCATCCGCCTTCCGATCGTGAGCGCATTGAACTTTTGACAGCGAGTCGGCGCGTGATCTTCGCCACACGTCACGCATTACATTTTTCGCAGTGCTGACGCTGACGTTCCAGTGGCGTGTGAGGCCCGTCTTGTTGTCGGCTCTTTTGGTCGCTCCCTTTTCTCTCTTGACCTGGGAGCGGCGGCTGCTGAGCATAGCAGTGCCAATCTCGCCTGCTCCTGCAGCCAGGCGTCCAGATCCAACAGTGTTGGCTCTTTTGGCTGCAGCTTAAAAGTGAGCTTCGCCCATTCTCTCCGCAGATACGGTGCGAGCTTTGCCACAGCGCGTCGGAAGTTTTCAGTGCTCATCAAATCTGCTTCACAACCCTGTGACTGCAAAATGGTGACAGCGTAGTGAACAGTCGCTTGGAAGGCTTCCAGAGACGCTGCGTCGTCTTCCAGTGGCGACTCCGCGGCGAAGATGCCTTCCAGGTGAACACGGATTATGTCCCCGCTCTGCCCGAAGCGATCCTGCAGGGTTTTCAGGGCTTGTCGGTAGAGGCCGCCGTCGTATAGCATTCCTGCGATCGCCTGCTGAGCCTTCCCAGTCACAGCTGCCTGCAGATGTGCCATTCGTTCTCCGTCGCTCAGTGACTGCTGTTCATGAACCAGCGCTCGGAACAGGCCGATCCAGCGCAGCCACTCTGACGGATTGCCTGAGTACACCGGCAGCGTGAGCCTTGGGATGCTCTTCACAAACGCAGAGGCGTGAGCAGAGGATGTCATGCCAGATAGCGGCGGCGCCTGACTGTTGGGCAGCTCGTCAATCCACGAGGCCCTGCAGCGCTGCAGGCTGAGTAAGCTGTCAAACTCTTGCCGCGGCTGTGTCAGGCGCAGGGGTGTTCTGAGCTTCACGCTGTTGTTGACTGCAGGCTGCTGCCTTCTCTGGCCGTCTCCGCAACTGTCTTTTCTCATCTGAGCCTCTTCTGTCTTCAGATAAACGCTCCTGTCTTGCTCCAGCTTACCGATATTTTCACCCAGAAAATCGTCCTTTCTGTCCATATTGAGATCATCTTCCATCTGCATTCTCAGCTGCGCCTCCAGCGCAGCTTCCTCAGCTTCATCTCTGACTGCCTGGAGTTAACGCTACCGCTTCAACCTTGCCGCCCCATTTCCATACTTCTTTCCGTTTGCCTCACGCGCAGATTTTTCAGTCTCGCCGTGAGCTGGGCTTCGGCGGAGGCCCGAGAGACTGCGGAACCGCAGCTCACCTGTGATGGTGGACGGCGGGCTGAGCTGCGGCTCATCCGCGATTCCGGCCGGGGCGACTGATGTCTCGGCGTCCTCTCCTGCGGCCCCTCCTCAGGCTCATCAGCTCCTCCCGTGGCTCCAGTATGCGTTTCTTGGTCTTGATTTTCCGTTTTCGGGTGAGTTTCTTCAGCTTCTGACATATTCTGGCTTCTTGATCCGGCCCGGAGGACCATTAAATGTCGCCGACCGTCTCCTTCCTCTGGTGGTATCTGCGACATTTGTAAAGCTGAAAAATCTTGTTTTCGGAAAAGGGATTTCTATATTGCGGATCAAGAAGAACGTAGGAGAATGAAGATGAAGACCAGATTAAAGATGCAACCAAACCAATTCACGCGCACTGACAGCCGATCCAGTCCATATCAGTTCACTCAAAGCCTATTCCAAACAGTTCCGATCCACTCCACTCAGTCCAGTTTCGTTCTACGCAGTCACTTTCGCTCCACACAGCCGTCCAGGCACACTCCACACAGTCAGTTCCACTCCACAGTCCCGTTCCGCTCCACAGTCAAGTTCCACACTATGCAGTCCAATGTCGCGCCGCACAGGTCAGTTCCGCGCCGGCGTTCGACGCCACAGGAACGCCGGCGGAGTCACTCCCGCCGAGAACTGCTCTCGGCGGTGTTCAGAGGTAGACTGTCTGTGGCGGCCGGGCTCGGCCACCACAGACACACAAACAAAGAGCAACAATTCATGTTACAATAACGAAATAACTTAGCAGGCCGAATTAAGAGTGTCAGAATTTAGATACAAAAACTACAATTTACAGTTTCTACCGCGCTCGGAAGTCACGTAGAGTCGCTCGAGTTGCGGTGGGCGCCGCGCTAAAGGCACGCACCGCTGTCCCGTAAATTTCACTCACTCCAGTCAGTTAAAGGATAGATGAAGTACACTGCAGAAAAGGTACTAGCTAAAAGATAACATATTCGTCGGTGACATACTCCTCCCCTGTGCTCGACAATGGGAGAACACACAAACTGGACACCGACGAATTACCGCGATAGGCTCACTTTGAGGCGTAAAAAACGAGATACGAGAAAATACACAATTCACCACTATCTAATAAATCACCAGAGTCCTTAGATATTGTTCACTGCGGTATCTAACCGTTCATCCACGAATATCATTCATCATTCCGCTGTTGTGTTCCTTCAAATCACACATGTATGTTCTCCGCCACAGTAGCGTCACTTTCGGCGCGTGTCACTGGCCGCGGGAACACGTGGTGTTCTCGCTGTCCTTTATCCGGAAGTCGGTGTCGGCCAGATCTGTGCCGCAGTTGTCGGCTGCTGTTGTACGCCGGTCAGGTGAAGCGCGTCGTTCCACGTTGTCGTCTCTTGTGAAGGCGCTCCAATGACCGACTGATCTGAGGTCCGCGACTGCCGTCGCGGCACGCGTGCTTAATGAGCGGTGGCACCATCTGGACCACTCCTGACGCGGGTGCGAGCGAAGGAAGGAAAAAAGCCATAAATCTTTGCGGGCGGCTGTGGGTCAGCGTCCGGCACGTTCCATGAGGGGAGCGGTGAAGGACAAGGTTAACGTGGGGACGGCCCACGTCAAGTTCACTGGGTCAGTGGAGAGTGGGAGGGGGAAGTTTAAATGCCCGTCGAGGTTCTTGAGGCAGGATTTTGAAGACAGGGTTTTGGAGTTCAGGATCAGCGCGTATCAGTGAGGCCGACTGTTGGTTTTTCGGCTGCTTCTTCCAGAAGGGCGACCTTGGTGGCTGGTCGCGTGTAAGTTGCTCCGGTCGTGGTGGTGAGGCGTACCGTGCGTACCCGGCCGTCCGGTCCGGGCAGCACCTCTGCCACGCGGGCCAGAGGCCAGAGACCCCGCGGCGTGCCGGACTCGACGATCAGGACCACGTCTCCGACTTCAAGATTTCTGATGTCCGTCTGCCACTTGCGTCGATGGATGAGTGTTTGTAGGTATTCTTTTTTCCATCGGTTCCAGAGGTGATCAGCAAGCGCTTGAGCACGTCGCCATCTCGTTTTTGAGGTCATGTCGTCCTTGAAGTTTCCCGGGGCGAGCGCTGTGGTGGTTCTTCCCAGCAGGAAGTGGTTTGGAGTGAGCGCTGTCAACTGCCGTGCGTCGCACTCGTCTGTCACGTGCGTGATGGGCCTGCTGTTGACCATGTTTTCCACTTCGCAAATAACGGTTGACAGTATCTCTTCAGTAGTCACATGGTTGCCCAGCACCGGCGACAGATTTGTGATCTCACTCTTGCCCTTCTGACCTTGAACTTGCTGTCCCTTTTGCAGGGCCCTGATCTCCCCGCCGTAGGCTGATTTCTGCCAATCTTTAATGATGACCTCTTCTGCTTCCTGTGACTCTGCGGCTTGGAGTGGTCCTGTTCGTAGCGGCCGGCTACTTCCTGGTTCTGATTTTGACTGACAGTTGTCCACGAACCGCAGCATCCAGGCTGTTGTTCTTTTGAACTTGGTCCGGGACGAGTACTTGGCTGCGTCTGGTAGCCAACTCCCTGCACTCGACACGGTCGCCGGGTAGGTGTCGACTTCTGTCCTCATTTCCGGTCTGTGGGTGATGGGTCACAGACGGGAGGCTGATGGGGTCACTGATCTTCATCAGTTTCCAGGTGCATCAGCTGACGCGGGCTTCTTCTCCGTTTTCGTGGTAGTGGGAGCAGCAACCAGACATCCGATGACCTGCTGGCCCTCCGCATCACAGGCGTCACCATCTTCACCGACGGAGATGGTTGTCCCGTAGCAGACTCGAGGTGCAGCCTCTCCTTCTTCTTTTTCTCCCTTTT
Organism: Balanus nubilus; assembly: GCA_031763405.1. NCBI lineage: Eukaryota > Metazoa > Arthropoda > Thecostraca > Balanomorpha > Balanidae > Balanus > Balanus nubilus. The sequence continues at coordinate 8,414 of JARFNZ010136406.1, forward strand.
CTCCTTCTTCTTCTGCTTCTTTCCCTTACTCTCCTTCTTCTTGATCATCTCTTTCTTCGTCGTCTTGTCAGCTTCCACCTTGTCATCTTCTAGTGCGCTTCTGGCCATCGCGGCTGCTGAGAGACGCGCCTGTGTGGGTGCCGACCGGCGACCGCAGCCGGCAGCGGCCGGAGATTCCAGGGGCGTGCGGGCCGCGTCATTGTGCCATGTGGCGGCGGCGGCGGGTCGAGCCGGGTCGTCGTTGACCGGTAGCTGGCGTTGCAGTGAGGCGCGTAGCCGCTTCGTCGGCCCGCCGCCGGACGTGACGTTGTGCTGGATCGGGGACGAGGTCGGCTGCGACGGCGGGGCGGGCGTGATGGTACCGCTGGCGTCTGGCGACCGGCGGCGGACCGCGCGAAACGTGCTGTCCCCCTGCACCGTCGGCATCATGGTGGAGTGCCACTGACGCTTCGATGTCTCTTCGGAGCCGCATAGTCGTTTGAGGGTGGCAACCGACACAGCTGACAGTTGCCTCAGTCCGTCTTCAGAGCCGTCAGCTGACAGTGGTCTCCGTCCGTCCTCAGAGCTGTCAGCTGACAGCAGCCACTGTCAGTCCTCAGAGCCGTCAGCTGGCAGCGGTCTCCGTCCGTCCTCAGAGCTGTCAGCTGACAGCAGCTTCTGTCTGTCCTCAGAGCTGTCAGCTGGCAGCGGTCTCCGTATGTCCTCAGAGCCGTCAGCTGGCAGAGGTCTCCGTCCGTCCTCACAGACTCGTTCCTCCCTCTCCTTGCGCGAGAGATCAGCCGAGTCGGTGCCGTCTCCGTGCCTGATGGAGACGGTGTTCGTGCTGACTGTCATGGACCGCCAAGCGAGTCCAGTTCCTAGGGCAGGCACCCCGCCACTCCCGAATTGACGGTAATCCACGGGAGGTGCCTTCGCTTGGGTCGTCTCCTCCAGAATCTCCTGAGCCTGTGTGTTTTTCAGTGATTGCAACACCGGCATCTCGGACTTGGTTACAGATAACTCGGTGGTCCACCCTTCCTTCAGCATTGCGTCCTGCTTCGTGTTTCGTGAGACGTATTTTCTGATCAGCATCACTTGGCGTGAGGTTTCTGGAGTGATTTCAGAGACGAGACCGGTCAGCGTCCAGCCGAACGTGGTGCGCACGGCAACTGGCTGTCCCGGCTGTCCCTCACGCACCTCTTGCTGAATCACGGCTTCGATTACGTTTCCACCTAGCAACAGTTCCACTGCACCTTCATCGCAGTCAGGAATTTCCGGACCTCGCAGATGTTTCCATTCATCATGCGGCTTCCGGCTCACTCGCGGCCGGTTGATCTTGAGGGTCGGCACCGTCCAGGCCTCCGGCACCACGATTTTAGCCGGGTCGTCCGTCGCTGACACCTGTAGCTGCACCTTGGTCGCCAGTTTTTCCTCGCTGTCACCGTCAACCGTCCTGAGACGCAGCTTCGTCTGTTCTCCTTTCATTTCCTGCTTGCTGAGTGGCTTTTCGGTGCAGAATGATGTTTCAGAGCCCGAGTCGAGTAGAGCGTAGGTCTGGTAAGGGGCGTTTTTGCCGTGAACGGTGACAGGCACCACCTGCAGCAGGGCTCCGGTTTCCTGGCCGACGCAGGCTGAGGCTGCCACCACGCGCATTTGCTCTCCTCCCCCTGCGGCCCGTGATTCTGGCCCGCCTCCCTGGCCCGTCATGGTCACGTTCTGATTAGTCTCGGCCGCCGACGGGGGCGTGCGCGGTCTGATCACTCCCCGTGCAGCAGACGGTTGTGACGTTGCAAACAGCCGTCCTGGTTTTCTTAGCAGGTCTTCTTACTGGAGCAGTCACGGATCATGTGCCCTCTCTTCAAGCTTGATAGACAGAGTCCTTTGCTAAAGACTAAATCCATCCGTCTTCCGATCGTGAGCGCCTTGAGTTTTATACTAAAAATATACTAGCTTTACCATCAAATTGATTATTTGATTCCTACATCTATTGCTTGCAAATGTATTGTGTTCATATCATTTTTAATTATAATTTGATATTCAATACCTACCTGCATTCAATTTAAAAAGGGATAAATATATTTGGGTACGAAATCCGGAATGTTTGACAAAACTGTGTAGTAGCAACTGGTTTTTCTAGATCGTACATTTCTTGCGCGCTTGGGACAGCTGTGATAAACAACAGAATTATGCGTTGTGTGTGTCCATGCTAGCTACGCTAACTTCGTGTTGACAATGTATTATTTTAATTTATATGGTTGTGTAATACCATTTTGTGAAGTTCAAGTCAGTATTAATGTTTAAATTCAATTTCATTTACGTATTTAGCGATTCCCATCAGTGATTCTGATGCAGCATTTTGCCAGTCAAGATATTATTTTCCCAAAGCTGAAGTGAAGGACGTGCACTGCAACCAGGATTAGGTATATACCTACC
>JARFNZ010136417.1:0-10825 GCA_031763405.1 Balanus nubilus
GCGCGCCAGACCAGAGCTATAGCGCGGCGAAAAAAGTGGGGGCGTTTAACGCCCCCCCCCAGCAAGTCGCGGGTTAATGCGCATACCTTGCGCGAAATGCCCTCTGAATGGAAAACCAGTGCTCCCAGTCCCACCCCAGTCACTTAGTGGCAACGCCCATATCCCATTAGGGAGGCATGGCTAGAATCAGACGCCGCTGGCATTACTCGACACTCAGGACTCATGGGCATCCGTTCGGAGAGCGATGAACGGTGTACCGGCGCTACTATCGCTATTTGCTTCCTTTGTATTCCGCAGGCTGACCGATATAGGGGCGCTGACATTGCTGCGGGTTTCTGCACTGACCAGTAGAGGAGCTAGCATCGCACCAGATAGAGGTCTCTGAACGCAGCGCCGTTTGAGGTCACTCATCAGAGGTGCTGTCGCTGGCTGTTAGAGGCGCTAGAATCTCTCTCCAAAACACCCCAGAGGACGTGACCGAGGTTGATTAGGTCTGGAGGAAGTTGAAAGAAGAATTAATCGCCGACAACGAAACATTATCCGATGCGTGTAGATTCGCTACTCGATGGAGGTGGCCTTCTGGAAGTCAGGGAAGTCAACTGCAAGCTATGTTGACCTGAGTCCTGAAGGCCAAAGTGAGCTCTCTTGTGGCGAAAATGGCCCTTTGGAGGTCGGAAAGGGCCACCCAGGGTTAAAATGGTTCCCTGGAGACCGGGAATAGGTTCTCTAGGATTCAGAAAAGGTGCTTTCGATGCCTGAGTGGAGGGCCCTTCGGCACCATCCGCCCTTCTAGAACAACGGGCCCGTGCAGAGCAGTTGTGGGCCCTTTGCCAAGTTGCCCCCCCCCCCCGAGGCATGGGTTGCCACCGCCCCTGGAGATTCCCCAAATATTTCGTCAGCTATTGCACAACCAACGCTGAAGCACGCATTCGTCTCGGCGTTTTAACGGCGATGTTTGTACAAATGTAATTGAAGACCCACTACTACATCAGGTCAAAATCCCTGTTGACTTCGGCTGTAAGCTGACCAGGTCGTAACTCCAGGTGTTTGGCGGAATAAACCATTTGTTCTCACACAAAAACACTTCTCTTTGGTCAGCCTGTAACACTTCCCGAATCCACAATGAGATGACCAATCAGAAATCGTCTTTTTAAGCCAGCTAAACGTGTGCAGCATGGGAGCATGGGTAGCACCGCCCACCGGGTACCACCGCCCACCCCTAGATCTCGTTAGATATAAAATGTAGATGTTTAGCTGATTGTCCTCCTGGTAGATGAGGCACCAGAGTGGAGACGGAGAAGGTGAACTCCGGCATCTAAGTGGCAGTTCATGTGAAAAAATAGTGATTTCGCCCCAATAGGTCTCTGTTGTCATTTTATTAATTCATAAGTTTTAGCTGTGTGCGTGCGGACAGAGAAAGAAACCACCATATTTAGGGGAAGGCGGGGCAATGGCGACACCCTAAGCATTTTTGCTCACAACTCGGGATATTGGCGACCAAGGATGATTATTCAGATATCATTGAACAGCCAAGGAAATATGCTTCCAACCAGAACACACAAATCTGATGCAGATCAATGTCCACAAAATTTGTAGGGTGTTGACAAAGTGGTCAAAATTCGGAATGCCAAAAAACGGTGTGTAATACCGGACACATGGCATTTACCTATTGCATGCCTTTCGTTAAACTTGAAAATGGCAAGGAAAACAGGTATATACAAATGTGCTTTAATGTCATTAAATTCCAATCACACTGATGCGACTTGCGTGATCGTCAATAAGGGAGAAATTAATGTTTTTGCGAAAAATGCTTCCTTTTATATATATATGTTCCCTGGTTTGTTTAAAAGAAAATCGAAACTTTCTTTTAAATATTGCAACAATAGACTCATTATCAATAAAAAAGAACGCCAAAACTGAAATAAAAAAGATGTGTAATAGGGGCCCAAGCATTATCGGTATCATGCAAACGGGGTAATGCCGGACAGCCGTCCGGCCTGTCCCAGTGTTAGCGATATCGTGGAATCCACTTGGAATAAAAAGGCAGTTCTCATAAGCATCGTTTTTGCCACAATTAACATAAAATATGCATATCCTGGCAAGGATCACTCGACAAAAATTTCAGGATAAGACGGATGTCCACAAGAGCGTCTACATTATCGCTTAACCTTATAGGCGACATACGAAAGAATGATATTTGGCCATGCCAACCATATGCGTGAGCTAATTCTCTGAAACACCCTTCGTGGGGCCAGAATGACTTTCATAGAAATGAGAAACAACATTATGTGCTTGATTGTGGTTGAACTATGGATTTTAGGGGGGTGTCCGGCGTTACCTATCGTCCGGCAGTCCCCGCTCTCCCTTATGTGTATAATTTACAAATTGTATTGATTTGCAGAACACCGCATACTCTATTACCAAATCTCAGGCACCCATGAATAGGCGGCCGGCGGGTATTAGCCGATAAATTAGCCTCATCCTCTGCAGCCAAAAGTGACAGCATCTAGGTACTGTTGCTGATGAATAACGGATCCATGTCAGCTGCATTACCGAAACACATGTCTTCAAGCTGCGTTTTAAGACGAGATATTTAGGTATCCAGGGAATAGTGGAAATAAAATCACCATGAGGCAATTATCTAATTTGTTATGGCTCATAGGCACTAAGTGGGCAATTTTTACAGAAATTCGACCAATAACTACAATATTTACAGGACAATTTTTACAGAAATTACAGAACACACCTATAACATATTGGTGTAGAATATAACAAATATAAACATGTGTTTCTATCTTTCCTTTTAACCTAAACTTCACCGGACCTTGGCCTTCGCCTCCTGGACTGATTGACTTCAATCATTGATTAATGTGACTTTGTTTAAAGGGAAATAATGACCTTTCACCATATAAATGGAGTTAAGAGCTTAAATGGGAGCATAAGGTAAAACTATCTAGTAACTTTTTTACACTTTTCAGACCATACCACACATCGAAAAGTGTTTGAAGTCAAACTTGCCAGGCGTTCCACGCTTGATATCTGCGGTATTTGACAAGTACCTGACATGATTTTAATTTCCAAATGACTTACCACAAAAATACCGGCCATTTTTTAACCAGAGTGCTTACGATACTCCCGAAGCACAATGGATGAACATGAATAAATAAAATCATCAATGTCGTTCCAACTCATTTTATTTTCTCAAAACAGTATATGATATGCATATCTTTGATTAGTTGATTCCCATGTCCAACCATTAACATTTAGTAGCCCTCTTAAACACCTCACTGCACTGACAAACGATTGATTTTTCGATCTTTTGAAACATAATAACTACCAAAAACGATTTTTATGGCCTAAGCATCAGCGCAGAATGATAACTCCATTTTTGTATTTCTATCACCAAAAATATTTCAGGTGCCTGGAACTCAATGTTGATATTTCGCAAGTTGTTCAGGTGATTGGGGTAGGCACTCGCTTAAAAAAATTGTATTCGTGTATCAGCACCTTTGTTATCTTCCTTGGCGCGCTCGGGACATTTGTGACTTCCAATTTCTCTATCGCGGTACATAACAGTCCGTCTCTTTGGTATCGACCACAAATGAATGAAAAGCGACGGATATCCTCCCTCAAAAACGGTATCGCAAGTGGGCGATACCGAAAAATCGAACAAATAAATGAAATACTTGTGTTCTGTGATTTGAAAACTTCAAGATTCTTGTTAGGAAATGTCTTCTTTAATTTCTAGGTGTATATTTTTTATTGTTATTCCACACAGGGAGTTGAAGAACTTTCTTTTAAAAACAGAAAGGTCATCATCTCTCTTTAAACATCATGACTTGTTTAGGAAGTGACTCCTTAATTATAAGGGAATACATGTCTGGTTACGAAGTTCAGAAGCTGAATTATGTTCTTTGGAGGACAAAACCCAGCTTTGACAGGAACTTAAGTTTCATTGTGCTATAGGGTTTAGGTCACGGGTCAAAGAAACGTCACGAGGTCACGTGCCCAAAATGTACAAATAAAAATTTTAGAAAGACAATTTCATACCTCTTGCAGGAATTTGCAGCAAAATTGAAGATATGATGACTGATGACATAGAATTTCGCCTTTTTATCGATTCTCCAGGAATTGGCTTGGTAGTGTCGAAAAAGGAAAACATAATATTAATTTGGCACTGAGCGTTTAAACTGTGGTTTTGACATTGCTCATCACAATTGTTAGTTTTTTCTTAAAAAACAAGTGGTTTTAAATTACCGGAAGTAAATTCAAAAATTTGATGAATATCGGTTATTCTAGCATAGAAGCTTCTGCGATAAAAGGGGATTTTATTTCCATTATAAACATATCCCAAAATTATAATCAGGGAATTTCACCCTCGACCTGCTGAGGTCTTCAGCCGAACGCGCCCAGCTGGGGGTAAATTTTATCACCGCCCTTCGTTTCTCCCGAACCAAGGCTTGCAGCGGGACGCACAGGGCGGCAAACGAAAGCTCTCGACACAACAATCTTAAAAGTTGAAGCACACTTAAAATTGTATTATCAGGGTCACATGTCAGGACAAAGTCAGGTCAAAGGTCAAAACCACCTTGTTTTCGATTTATTGGCTGCAGAGACCAGACTATCAACAGCAGCGTGGCGAAATTTAGCCAAAATACTTCCAAGTATTATAGGAGAGCACTGCTAAAGTGAATCTTATACTTAATAGAGGTCAAGGTCAAGATTTGGCCACAAAAGGTCACCATGTGCAAAAGTTACATACAAGGCATGTTTTATGGGTTGTTTGGGGGATAGGATTCGATAGTAACGGTCATTTTACCATCTGACCCCAATTTAAGTGAAGGTGAGGCCAAGATCAGGTCAAAAATGGTAAAATTTGTGAATTCATAGTTTGTAATGTTTGTTCATATCTGTCTCACAGTTTGTTTATAGCACACGATTATGAACCAATTTTGTCCAAGGAATCCAATGTTGTTATTTGTTTTACGTAATTGGTCTAGAAAAGCCCAAAAAATTAATTTAAAAATGACGTCATTAAATTGTACACTGATTGGAGCCATTTGAAAGTAAAAAATAAAGATATTGGTTTGAAATTTGGTATAGCAATTGCTTATATGTATGCAGTTCTATCACTTGTATTCTGTTTTTTGAAGAACTTCAAATGTTTCTATTTTGTGGTAATTTAAAAAAAAATGGGGCGTCAATAGACAAAACAAAAATGACATACGAATAGCCATTTTGAAGAGAATGTTATTTTCTTTCTTTTGACGATTAAGTTTTGCATTTTTCTTCAAAACATGATGTTTATGAGCGATCAAACATTTGTCGATTTTGGACCGAAAATGGCCTAACATGACGTCACTAAAACGATTTTTTTTTCTCAAAAACTTCTCGGCCGTTTTTTTTAAACTTGATAGGAAGACGTTAAATTGATGACAGATAAGTTACCAAAAGTTTCACGTCGATATTACGCACAGTTTTAAAGCTATTGCGAAAATCCAGGAAGGAGGGAAATTTGTATTCCTCTCCGTCGGGGCGCGGGTAAATTTTGCATTCTAGGTAAACATTTAAAAATTGCCGTGATTCAAAAATAAAACTAGCAATGGAAAGCTCAGACTATCCAGCTTTTAAAGTATTGGCCGCTTTTTCATAAAAGGTGTATGTTAATCCGTTGAGAACAAATAAGTCAACTATTTTTAAAGACATATTTGACAAATTCGACCTTTTCAAGATTTGTTGCTGGAGGTAGGAAGCCTTTGTTTTGTAGGTCACCGTTAGACCAACAAGGTTAACTTCAAGCTTCCATGGCATGGTGGAGTCCCAGACTGAGGGTTTTCTGAAGCCGAGGGCCCAATGAAAACGCCTGGAGTTTCCCAGGCTGACGGCACTGGGGCTACTGGGAACAAGCCTGGTAAGGCTCCCTATGGTAGACCGATACCTATATTGGTCTCAACTTTCTTGAGTATCCTTTGACCTACTATCAGCCTCTCAGACCTTCGCAGGACCTCTAAACCCTATGACAGATACCCTAGAAGGACGGAGATCTGGTGAGAACGTTTTTAGAGACTGATGCCACTTCGAACTTCACAGGCATTGAACCTGACTCTGTCCAACAAGATCTCGCAGACTCGCAGACCCAGACCGACATCAGGTCCTTTGACTTCGGTAGTGATGATTTGGGGTTTTAGGGCGCTTCAGCTTCGAGAGTTATGTCGCGCACCGAACGAAACCTCTCTCAGCTGAGGTAAAGTTCTCTGAGGCCTATTGAAGGACCTCCATTTTTTTAGAGGAGCAAAATTTCAAGACCAATTAAGGGCCCCTTCATAATGGTTCGCTGTCAGCATGGGATCGAACCTAGCAAAACCCGCACAGATTTGCTAGAGCTCTATCAGGCATCTTGGTAAAGACACTTTGAGACTAACCAAGTGCCATCTTATGGCCAAGGTAATCCAGTGTACGGTTAAAATACAGAACTTCGGTGCGGAGATCACGCCGACTGTGTGTTCGAGTCCCACCGGGCCGCCCACGTTGGTGTCTCGCCCGACACAGCGAGGCACTTGGATAGGCCCCGTAACACGATCCGAAGAGGGGGAAAAACGACTCATGTAAATGACTGAAAGATACTTATTGTGGGAGACAATAAATAAATAAACAAGTAAATAAAATAAGTGAAAGACCCTCCAACAAACGCCTGAGGACACTCAAGATCTGTCGAAGGTCCATCCCCTAATGCTGATAACTCTTTGTATAGCGGCAGAGGTTCGACAGACCAACCGAGGGCCGTTCAATTCTACCGGAGATTCAACGAGCCAGGGTGAGGTGGAAAGCAGCGAGGATGAGGTAGTTAAGAGCAAGGATGAGGTAGGAAAGGTCCTCCAATGCACTGTCCTGGCACTCTAACCTTCACGTGGCATCATTGTCCCCGGTAACCAAGGACATGCGTTTTTTAGGAGTAAAACCATACTTACGGGTACCTCTCATATAAAGTTAAACAGATGAAAAATATATTGGCAAACACGCGTTTTCCTCAAATCATGCCTTTTAACCATTTAATTCCCTGAAAATGTGCCGCTAAAAATTGCATTCCCTCCCCCCACAATTAAAAATGCGATCTGCGTCACTTACCCAGCAGGTTATCTGGACCACCAAGGCTGACAACCCGACCTTGCTGATGGATGGAGAGACGGTCCCTCTGTCCGAGCGTCTCCATGCTACTACCCTGAGCTCAAAGGAACTGCTGAATTGACCCAGGGGCGTCGCCTGGCGGGGGGGGGGGGCTGGCCACCTGCAAGTTCACTTGAAACCTTCTTAAGCACCCCCAGGTTTCGCATAATTTTTCATTAGCCCGGGGGCCGGCGCCCCTAGGCCCCTCGGCCTCGCTGGCTCCCCCATATCCCTGGTTGCCCCTCACTGAAAATGTTATGGCGACGCCCATCAATATGCCCTCTGTCTGGTATTGCCATTTGCAAGGCATATGACACATGTCATCAAAAAGGTACTGCGAAAGTTCGAAGCGACATCAGTCTCTAGAAACGTTCTCACTAAGTCTCGTCAGCCTGTGGGACCTGTGACAAGTGTGACAGGTTTAAGAGGGTCCTGAGATGGCCTGAGAGGTTGATAGTAGATCAGAGGGCGTTCAGGCTATACGAGACCAATGCATAGGTCAACCATAGAGGGTCTAACCTAGCATATTTCCGGTAGGCCCGAGGGGCCGTCAGTCTAGGAAACTTTAGCCGCTTTCAGTGGACCCTCGGCTTCAGACGACTCTCTGTCAGGGACCCCACCACGCCATAGAGCAGGGGCGAGCAAACTCCGGCCCGCGAAGGTCTGCAGCGTCCGGCCCGCAGCCTCACTCAGTAACTCGCATAACCAGGTCCGCGATATCCTAAGAAGTTCGGGAAATATGATATTACAGAAAGTAGCGATAATAAGCTTCTGTCGGGTGATGTTGGACTCAGATAAACGTCATGACATCAGTTTTTTTTAATCATTTTCACGCATCCCAGTTTATTTTTTAGTTAATTTGCGTCTTTCTTCTTTTTTATTTAGGTTAAGTTTCCGAACTGTTTCGTTTTCTTCTTCACACAGGAAACAACATTTACCCAACCGTAGTCTCGAAGCGGTATTCCTCGAAAACCGAATGAAATGTGACGTTCGCTTGCTTATGTATTGGTAGACGATGTAAGGCAAGCTTCCCTTTGTAAAGGGTGCTTATATTTTCTTCTACAATAGCAAAAGGTGTCAATTTTGCGCCCATTCCAGGCAGTTTAGGAAGAGGTTTTTCCTCTGTCGCCCCCACCCCATGGATCCGCGTGGTGTTCCGGAGCTCTTCTTCGTATGCGTTAGTACCCCGGTCCGCTGGTTGTGCCCATACGTCTCATCTGGCCTGCACTCGATAAAGTTTGCCCGCCCCTGTCATGGGGGCTTGAAAGTAACCTTGGTAGTCTAATATGAACCTGCATAAGAGGTCCTACCTCAAGCAATACATTATTGAGGAAAAACCGAATGGGGAAAGTTTATCTCCGAAACGTCAGAAATAGCTGAACTTATTTGTTCGCAACGGATGAAAATACGACTTTTTATGAGAAGTTGCCCATGCTTTGAAAAGAGGATAGTCTGAGCGTTTCAGAACTAGTTTCACTTTTGCCAAGCTGTTTATTTGTATATGTTCATAATAGAAATAGGATGGCGGTTTTAAATGTCCCAGAATGACCGAAACTCATTAGATTCCAATATTCGATTCCGGTGATATGAAACTTTTCTTTAACTTACAGTAACCTTGACAATTGTCAAAACCAACATAAAAACACTTAGAACAAAGATAATATTATGTTTGACCTATTCGACCCAACATACTGGGCATTCACCCCTGTGACTTTCATGGTGGTGCGCTGCCAAAACCGACTTCAAGAATTGTGAGAAAAAAGGAAGGCTGTCACATTTTGTCTAGCCTGGAGCCAATGTTTCCTGATGGCGACCTTCTGCCCGGCAGGCGTCGGAGAGCTTCTTCGTGCCGGGACCTGGTGTATGAGTACAGCTCCAGTGGGGAGGAGTCGGACGCCCCAGGGAGGACCCGGCGGCAGCTGCACACGGCCGTGTCAGAGATGACCCTGCCCTCGGTCCGCCGCTCCGCCAGCCCCGCGCCGCAGGCCGCCACCAGAGCCGCGCACATCTACCAGCAGAGGACAGGGCAGGCGGTGTCACGGCAGGCCGCCGCCCCCTGCCTGTCCAGGCGGAGCCGGGCGTCCGTACCGAGCCTGGTGGCACCCCGCCGGCAGCTGGAGAGGGAGTTCGGCGGCGGTGGCAGCAGCACCGGCAGCTCATCACTGTCCAACCTGACCTCAACGCTCACCAGGGAGGGTAAGTCATCCCTGTCCAATCTGACCTCAACACTCGCTGGGGAGGAGAGGTCATCCCTGTCCAATTTGACCTCAATACTCGCTGCTCGCTGAGGAGGGGAGGTCATCCCTGTCCAATCTGACCTCAACACTCGCTGCTCGCTGAGGAGGGGAGGTCATCCCTGTCCAATCTGATCTAAACACTCGCTGCTCGCTGGGGAGGGAGGGAAATGTTAAGTCTTCACGGCCAGTGATTATTTTGCTGGGCTAGGATTTGTGTGGAATTGGATTTGAGTCTGAGTGTCCGTCGTTGAAAGGTCAGATGTTGACTCTTCAACTGTGTTTTCAACTGTGATCGGTGGATCCTCACAGCTCAGACGCTGCCTGCACTTCTCAGCGGTCTCGATCGTTCCTCACTCGGTCTGAGACATTGACCGGTGGTTCTTCACAGGTCAGATGCTGCCTGCACTCCTCAGCGGTCTCGAGCGCGCCTCCCTCGGTCTGAGACAGTGCTCGGCGCGGGAGGCGGGACTGGCCGGCCGACTGGCAGCCGCAGAGGGGAACCTCGCCACGGCCAGGGCCGACATAGCCCGCCTACAGGTCAGTGGTCATTGGCCGTCGATCGGGGGAGGCGAGGCTTTGGCACATATCAGCTGGTCGATAAGATAGGCCTCATCAAAGCTGAGAGCGGGACTGAAAGCAATGTGCATGCTGCGAATCGTTGCAGTCCAGTGAAATTCATGTGCCGTCGTAATATTAAGATATTTTCGCCCATCACAGTAATGTGATATTGACGCGAAAATGGCTGAAAACTGTTTGATTTGATCTTTGCTTTGATAGTTGCCTAGCAATGATCTCTTTAACAAATTAATGCCTCATTGCAGGACAAAGTAACATCGCTGCAGATTGTCGTGGCAACGACGAGCAGCAAAATGATGGCATTTACAGAGATGTTCCAGACGGTGGACGAACAGCTTCGGGACATGTGGTCGGTGAGTCTCGTGAATGTTACTGACGTTATGATTCTAATAACGCGTCATACTAAAGTTCTTTTTTTTAAAGGTGCCTAGTATGTTTCTAACATTTTCCCGTGCAGGTTATTTTAAAGTCTCCATAATAAATTTACTGTGACTTTATATTTCATTAATTTGCATTAGTTAATTTGAATACCTACATGGTGTTTTCCTAGAAACGATAAAAGCTATTCGCCCCAAATAAATAGAAAAGGGTTTAACTACCGTTTAAACGTATATTTCCTATTTCCTAACATTGTGACATTTTCATTGTATCTCCTTTATCATTCCCTCATCCCATTAGATTTCCATAGGCGCCGTTCAAATGTTGCACCATGTTCATCCCGAGACGCTTGAGCTCCGCGTTAACACGCGCAGTGGAGGGGGGTGAAATTCACCCCCCCCCCTCCGGTTTTTCGAGCATAGCTAAAAAACGGCGGCGCGCAGCGCCGCCGTTTTTTGCATACCTGCCTA
>JARFNZ010136428.1:0-10825 GCA_031763405.1 Balanus nubilus
TCAGTGCCTGACCTTAGAGGTCACCAAATAACTGGGAAACTTAAAATTGGGTACCCACGGATTTCTCTCATCACAAGCAACACGCCCGTTTTTAAATCGAAACTCTAACTCAATTAGAAGCGAATCCGCAAGGGTGTGTGCATTCCCCCCCCCCCCTCGCCGGCCTACACTGGGACGCATACATGCCAAAAATACTTTGGTGGAGACTCGTGATATGTGACTCATTTTTTATGTGCAATTTATTGTAACCTTTCCTGACACTGACGAGGAATTGACTGGAAGATTCACGAGATGTAGTGTAGTGTTAGGTTAAACACCCATACTCCATGTTAAGAGCTGTTTTCTCTGAGTTGGAAGTCGACTATAAGAACCGTTTCGAAAACAGCACGGGCTTGGCACTAGGATTTCTGGAATTACTTTACCGTCTCACAGAAGCGCACTTTGGTGCAGCATTGAGGAAGAAGTGGAAAATAGGTTTCAAAAGAACCACAACCGATTTTTTTTTTAAGGCATGTCAGCGGACAACTTGGTCTTGAACATAAGTTATATTTACAACCTATAATGTGTTCAATGGTATAGAAACCCGCGCCATAAAAACGTCTAAACAATATTTTACTGCAAATGTTTTGGATATCATTAATCTCGTTATTTCCTAGTCTACGTTGCTATTGAGCGGAGCCGGTTTTCAAGTTATTTCCCACGTTCAGCCCGTGCTGTTTTTGGAACAGTTCTTACAGTCGACTTCTAACCCAGACAAATCATAGGCATATTGGTTTTTCTATGGTGCCCAAGATTTTCCCCTTTCTCCAAATTCGGGCTTGGATATATTAAAGACCTATATGTGTAAAACTCAAAAGCCTTTTTCTCATAAATATCGATAGTATAATAATGTATAGACAGAATTACGTAAACTTGCGAGGGGGGGAGGGGGGCAGAATCTGCCCCCTCGCAAGTTAACGTAATTCTGGCCGTTCGCAAGGAATAGGGTTAAGCTCATGAAATCGAGGACGAACACATACTTGAGGGAAGCGACGGTAGCTTTGGCATCAATCCATCTCTGGCACGCGAACTGAGAAAAATAACACATAAAGCTCTGGTTTCGAATAAGCCAAATTGTGCATTTATTGGAAAGGTATGGATGACGCATGGTACAGTGATTGTCAGAGAAGTCATCAGAACAGTTCTTGATCGCGTCAATACATCAGAACCATCGTCCGTTTTTTTCTGGATTGGAAGTGGACTGTAAGAACTGTTTCGAAAACATCACGGGCTTGACGTGGGAAATAACTTGAAATCCGACCCCATTCAAATTGGAAAATAATGAGATCAATAATTTCAAAAATATTTACAGCAAAATAATGTATAGACATTATTATTATGGCGCGGGATTCAATACCATTCAACAACTTATAGGTCATCAATATATCTTATGTTCAAGACCAAGTTGCCCGCTGACATGTCCTTCGAAAAAATCCGGTTGCGGCTTTTCTGAAATATATTTTCCACTTCTTTCTCAATGCTGCACCAAAGTGCGCTTCTGTGAAATGGTAAAGTGATTCCAGAAATCCTAGGGAAAAGCCCGTGCTGTTTTCGACACGGTTCTTATAGTCGACTTCCAACTCAGAGAAAAAACGGACTATAGAAACGTGTCGTTTCACTGCCCAGCAAAAACTTTATCAGGTGTTTTGAATTGCGTTACCATTCTACGCCATCGCACGAGCACGTATTGTGATAAAACTTGCAACCGGCAGACTCCTAAAAAAGTAGCAATATCTCGCAGGCTAAGATGCTAACAGGAAAACGAATCTCATCATAACGAATGTAAATTAGCAAAAACCTACCTGACCGCAGTTTAATTAGCAAGCGCGGCTGTCGCGCTTATGTCGCGGCATTGAAATGACTACCACGCGGCTGGCGCGGGTCTGTCGCTGTCGCGTCGATCGCGTCGCGCCTGTTGCCTAGTGTGAGTAGACCTTTAGGGTATCACATGCCACCAAACGGAGTAATTTTTTTGAAGATGCTGCCTATGGTCATGATGCCTAGCGTGATTCAACCCTCAGACTTAGCCCGCGCCCTACTGTGGTATTTTCATCATACGACTTACTGTTTTTTTGGGACTTAGTACGACTTACTTCTATATTTTCGCCTCTGATCTACGTAACTACTCGTCCGATTTTAAAATTATAAGACGGCGTTCGATAGCCCTGAAACTAAAATTAAAAAGGAAATATTACTTGCATTTATTTTTTTTAATGCAAAATCATAGATTTTAAATTTCAATGAATTACCAAAAACTAGAATTTTTTGATCATTTTCTCATAGTTTCTTGAAATATTTTTAGCCTTTTTCATTTTAACAATATTTTTTTATAAGTTGCATACATATTTATTTTCATCCTAAAACCAATTCACATTTATTTTCTTCGACGGAAAATAAATGTGAATAAACTCGGGGTTAACATTGACGTCAGAAGATAGATAAAATGAAAAAAGGTTGACATTTTCATGGAGGCCCGGCAGATTATTTTCTCGTACAAAACAAAGATATTAAACGCATAAACAGCCCGTGAATCGACATGATTTGAGTACCTGGAACTTCTAAGTACCATTCTATGCTTCGGATGACCTTAGTTCAGGCTAAAATCATCCGAGGTCACATGGTCAGACTGCTGCTTTCAGTCACGTCTATATTTAACGCCTATATTTAGTATTTAGGTCTTCGAACGCTCCCAATCCACGGTGTGGACTTCTTTTCATCTTCCTTTTCATCCCGTCTGTTTTCGGTGATGTTTGTATCACGTTTCACAGAAACAGCTCTTAAAATGGGGTATGGGTGTTTAACTTAACACCATCTCGTGAAACATCCATTCAATTCCTCGTCAGTGTCAGGAAAGGTTACAATAAATTGTAAATAAAATGAATGAGTCACATATTACGATTCTCCATCGAAGTATTTTAGGCATGTATTGTAGGTATGCCATACTGTTTGTCACGCCTTAACCCTCGCCAGTATAGGACAGAACTGCTGCGTCTCCGTGTAGGGAAGGGGGGGGGGGGGGGTTTTAAAACCCCCCCCCTGCCGATTCCCCCCTAATTGAGCTAGACGAGACGAGACGAAGCCTGTGACGTGACGTGACAAGACGTGACGCTCGTTTTGATCGTGACGAATTGCTTCGAACTGCTCGTGACGAGACGAAGCCAATGGTACCTAATTTTTAGGCCCTATGTCAATCGGGGACCTCTGAGGTCAGGTCATTGAACCGAAATCACCGAATTCCATTTTTGCTGACAGAAAAACTTCTAATCAAGCTAGAACCTCTCTCTAAAAACCAAGACGTTCCTTTTGGTCCGTAGAATGCGGTTTGATACATTACATGTGTCAGTTGACCTTTATTACTAGTCAAAGGTCAAAGGGCAAATTAGGTCATCTGAGGTCAATGACCTCGCTTGACCTGTAATACGTCATAAACTCATTTGAACTCGTATTTGTGTAAAGATGAATGTGCAATTCGAAATCAGCGCATAAAAACACCCTCGAAAGCTCTGAAAATTAAAAAAGGTCACCCTGGGTCATTAGACGTCAGTGACCTCGGTTGACCTTGGGGGGGTCGTGACCTCATCGGGAACCATGGAGGTCACATGGTAACACCCGTTTGTATACTCCCAAACATCAAAAATCAGAAAGCGCGCGAGTTATCAGCAACGATATGCCGAGGAACGCCATTTGCGCTTGACATGACCTTGAGCAAAAAGGTCACAGGTCACGGGTTATCGGGGTCACGGTTTCGATTTTTTTAGGGTAGGTGTAACATTTGTCGTTACTAAGGTACCGAAAGTTTAGTTACGATCCGCCGCTTTTTACGCGAGTTATTTCTTAAAAAAACGAGGGGGTGGCAGCCCCCCCCCTTCTTACACTGGCGAGGGTTAAACTTCCAGACAGGGTCTAAATAAAGTGATTGTCTTTATGAGTACAACGCTGCTCGACATGGTTACTGCTTAATACACGGTCCTTACTAGCCAAATAACAAACGAAATATCACCAAACGTAGCAGAAATGTCACCAAACGTAGCTGCAATATCACCAGAAAGTGGTCAGAATGTTACCAGATCGTCTCCGTTTTGATGAAAAGTAGAGCAGTGTTCAACGTCTCTCAATTTGTAGACGCTCTTGCCACGATCTGGCCACATCCTGGAGATGTTTCAGCCACGTTTGGTGACATTTCGTGTGCTGTTTACCAAGTGAGAACCGGGTAAAATCATTGTTTGCTCCCCTGACGTAATTCTCCCCACGTTTCTCAGGATATGTCGAGCCAGATTGACCAGCGACACCTGCTGAACAAGTGTCTGGTGATTGACCTGCGGAGGTCGCCGGGGTCTGGGCCGGGTCACACAGATGACCCCGTCCACTCCGGGGCAGCAGACGAGGACGGCTTCGCTGTGTTCAAGGTAAGCTGACTAAGCTTTATCACCACTGGCCAGTGACATCTATGATTTTTTTAGGGAACTGGCATTGGGTTGAGAACGTAAGGGATGTTTGCGAGTACGTTTGTGGTGGTGATGGATATTGGTAAATTTGGGCATGAATGTTATATATTTTAATACATTTGGCTTCAATGGTTAATGATTTGGGTCGAAATCGGTCAATGTTACTGTTAACTAAACTTGAGCCATTCTGTTTCCATATTTAGCCTGCTGATCTGTTTCGGAAATCGAAATATGGCATGTCATGCTCGACATTTGAAGTTATGCTGAATTCGAGTCTGAAGTTACTGACAGCACATTTCCGTTTTCCATTCCTGCTGCAGTTGGAATCATCGTCACGCGAAGCCTTTAGACAGTTGCATCGCTCTTGGACTTTTTCAATGAAGTTCGCGAGACGAAATGTCATGTTGGGCATTTCAAGTGGCTTTGAACGTTGAACTTCTGATGTCTAAAAATGTATCAACGCTATGATATTCCAACATTTTTGAATAATTGAGAACTGTAATAATCAATAATAAAATAAACTGATAATAATAATAATATAAATTAATAACGATAATACAAAATAGTATAATAATAATTTACTGAATAACTGTAATTTTCTTAACTCGAAATTCCCCCCCCCCAAAAAAAATCTCCCAGCCGTGAGATTCGAACCCACAACCCTTTGCTCAACTCTCCCACTACCTTGCCCGCAGGCATGGCTATCTGTGAACCTCGAGTGCTACTGGAGCCCGGCACTGATCTCTGCCCTGAGACGTCTGACCTTGGTCGGCCTTTTGCGGCCCTGTCTTCTGCTGGTGACCGCCGCCCCAGGACATCTGGAGGTCATAAGGTCGGCATGGTGTCAAAGGACACTGAGAGCGCCACCTGGATACACCGTTGCTATGTTAGGTGAGTGTAAGATGATGCGAATTAGAGATACAATATTTTCCATAAAGTCGAATACCGGTCCCACACCACACCACCACATTAGCCAAAAATACCGACAATATACCGGCGCTGTCATTGCCATTGCATTATGACACATGCTTACGTACGGCATATGTACCGCCGGTGCTGAAAATATACCGGAATGCCGGTATGGCGGTGCATAAATCTTGCACCTCTAATGCGAATGATGAGATGGTGGGAAGAGTGTTTGAAAAGGCATAGTGTTTAAGGTTGGCACGTTGGGAAGTGGTGAGAGCGGTTTGAAATTGGGGGTAATTCTATGTAGAGCAGAGGAAAGCACGATGGAATTTATTTTATAAAAAGTTTTGGTGCTTTTACGGACCTTTTAAGGTTTGTCGCACCCTTTCTTTAAACTGAAACAGTCGGAGCATAATTACCTTACTTTAGAAAACAATTATGGACGACAAGATTATTTAGAAGATTAGGTGCAACAGCGAAGTATCAGATTTTATGTATTGCCATATATGGTCACAATGATGAACCGAAGCCACTGTGGTGACCTAAAACAAACAACATGCTATTACAAGAACCTTAAAAATGCATTGCATGTTTACTAAATAGTCTGAGAATGCACAAAACAAAGAAAGTCCCAACTTGAAGTTTCTGGTTATACCATGAGTGTACACTAGGCTACTGGCTAATGCGAATGGCTTTAACAACTGGCTAACACTGCATTTACCCGAGCAATCAACTAAAGAATTTGCATTGTTAGTTTCATGACCTTGATGTTACTCTGCCATAATTTATCCAACTGTTGGATGAATAGGTAGCCTGGTTCCCATGCCATATTTTCCATAGCTTACCATTGCTATTTTCCCATACACAAACTCATTTCTGATCTTGTGCAAATTTATGCAAATGCAAATTCTTGGTCACAAATTTGCGTTGCTATGAATATGTTATCGCCAATTGCGATATAACCAGAGCCGTTGATATGACTAATAATACCTCATTTGAGCTACGTAGGTCCCATCTACATTTCGCACCAATACCCCAGCCGAATTACACATGACTTGCTCGACTTACCGCACGTCTCAGCCCTTTCAATATCTCTGCCATGCAGGCAGAAGCCTTACAATTACCGCTCAGTCCCGAAACCAGCAGCCGCAATTTAGCCACGCGATTAAACACAGAGATATCTCATCACCGCAGATATAGCCTCCCCTGGACGAGTTTAGCCACAACTAGAGGTCGGAGATCCTTAGATTGACGAAGGAGATTGGGAAGGCCCGGCGCAGATGGTATAGGAAGAGTCGCGACGATTAAATTAGTAGCGGGAGTGGCAAGTCGGGTGAGATGACGGTCATTAATGGTGATGGTGGCTGAAAATGGGGTTTAATTTGGGGTCAGTGACATTTTGCATAGGTTTAGGGGCTGCTGGGGAGGATTTCGACACATTGCGGTTAGCATAATTCTTAGAAAATTGGATAAATGTGACGGATGAGAATCTACTCACATTTCCCTTTAAGTAAATATGAGTATACAAATATAAAGGTGATAAGAAACAGAAACGATAATAATTGTATCATCTTCCTCGAATTCACGTAGATCAACGTTGAAAACGTTTGGAGTACAGCCAACCCAAATTATTTAATTTGCATGATACCAGATGCAACATGTTTTCATCTTTACATCTTTAGCAGTTTCTGAATAAGTCATTCAGATTCGAATCCTATCACCCAATTCCGAATAAGCCATCAAAAGAACGTCCTCGTTCCATTCCATTTAATAAAACATAACCTCCATTTCCGCGGGCTATGCGGGCTTGAGTGCTCGCCGACAGATTCCATTCAGACTAAACCTGAACCGAGGCGCGAATTGCATAGACTCGCCCAAAGTGCCGCCAGTTTTCATCCAGCGGCCGTCCGGCTGTCACTTTGCTAGCGAGTGTTCCAGGAAGTTCCAGGAAAATCAGCTGATTGTGCCGGGTCGCCAGCCGAAGCTGAAATGGACCCGTCATGTCAGGCTTCGCAGAGGAGCTAAATGATTCGAAGATAATTCTTTTTGATGCACGGTTCTCTTTCCATGGTGCCTGTTTGAGCTTAGGATGATGTTGAGGTGGTGTTATTATGCTTTGAGACAATTATATCTTTATTGGGCATATTATGTTGGATACAATAATCTTATGCCATAATTTTAAACGGTACCATGTCATTGATGTGAGCAAAATTGTTACCAACATATGCAGCCAGCTCTGCACCATAATCGTATTGTAATGGCCTTCGTAGGACGATTATTATCGTCTATAAACACGGCATAATTTTAAGGATGTTCGCTGTTCTGTGGCGTTTCTTCTGATCCATCCATACACGAGTACAACAGGCTTGCCACTTCTTTGTAAATCGTCTTTGTAAAGCCTCTTGATTATCCTCTGAGAAACACATGGAGGAACATTAACCTCTCTGTAAGACCAAAAGGCTCCATTTCTGTGCGCTGTGCATGCGTTTTCACTAATGGAACGTGTACTGCACTCTGCAGTGAATTGTGCACCGTGCCGTTTGCCGGGAGGGGTGGTATTTCGCCATCCTCAGCTAGCAGACCACCCTTTTGCTTTGCCCCCTCCCCCCTACCTGCCCCTCCCCGCCTCGGGTGCATGTGCAGGTGTATTGTGAACGCCATCAGCAGTAAAAACCTCCAGTTTAGAGCCGCGTACCGGCGGAAAAACGACCCTAAATCGTACACCGTCACCCCGAGGCAGGGCAGGAGACAGGACGGATTAAAGGGAGCAAGGCAGGCAGCATATATCGCTATAGGGTAGGGTACGGGACAGGACGGATTATAGAGGATCAGGCAAAGGCGTAGGAACAGAGGGCCAAGGGGCCATGGCCACCCACTTTTCGGCCTAAAATTACACTAAAATCCTCAATTTATCTTCCCAAAAAATATTTTACGGCGTACAACGATTTACCTAGGCGAGAGGAGCTCAAATCGGAAAAAATATCAAGTGGTTAGGTTTTCCTCGAGATGAGATTAAAGTTTCACTTCACCCCCCCCCCCACCACCACGCACACACACAAACACACGTGACGCTTCTGCGTTCATGGGAGCAGGGCAGAGCGTTTATATCGCTACAGGGCAGGTAGGAGACAGGATGGATTATAAAGGGTAGCGGAGGAAACATGCATTGGTGTAGACAGGGGAGCAGACAGGACCCCATGGGGTATCGTGCAGGGTAGAGATCAGGATGGAATGGAAGTAATAATGGAATCCTAATACGGAATGACAATTAAATTGAACGGGACATGTTTCTCTTATCTTGAAATGGAACGGTATGGAACGGAACCAGAAGGCATCGTTAGACTTCAAAATCTAGGTCTATTACCGACTAAGAAAACTTAATATGCACTTGAGTAGCATATCTTTGGCCGGCAGTTTGCTTTTCAAATTAGCCAGTCAAATCATATTGATAAAAAATGAGCTGTCATATTTCAAACTATTGCACGGAATGGAACAGTATAAGATACTACTGGCTTATGATTGAACGGTATGGCACGGAATAGGGACCAACGGAACGGAATGGAACGGAACCCAAAATGTTGTCCCATTCTGATCCTTCCGCAGGGGCTATCACGGGTGCAGGTGTGCTGTATTATCGAAGGGCAGGGAGTGAATCTGATGCCAACTTGCCATATGAGCAGGTGCAGAGATGGGATACTATTTCACCGTGAATGCAGATATCGTTTTTCATCGACACTTTTATGTTTGCAGTTCAAGTGAAGCGAGGCATTTGAGTGACAGCGGATGAGATTTTGAGCGCGTGATTATTCAATTCAACCTCCAGATGGCTTGTCGACCAAGTGAAACACGATATAAACCTAAAACTTAATAATTGCCTAACCTATCAATGTGCAGCATCCTTCGCTCCGTGGAATGCATAGCTAGCAAAGTTATCTAGTTAAGCCTGATGAATTATAGGAATACATAAAAAAGGCAGATGTTCGTGTGGTCTCATGCAAAGTCGCCGATCTCTTCCAGAGCCGAGCCATCTTCTGCCCACCCAGGTGACTTAGCTGTTGACGCCACCCTACATTGTGACGTCACACTGCACTGTGACGGCACACTGCTCTGTGACGTCACGCTGCACTGTGACGTCACGCTGCACTGTGACGTCACACGCCTCGCTGTGTGTGGCCACACGCCTGCTGCGACGTGTCACGTCAGTGAAAGTCCCCCCGATGCGAGCCACCAGCCGGTCTGTGAACGTGCAGCGAAATTGACTGCCGCCGCCCGCCGCCGCCACTGCCTGGGGCGCCCGGGAGTGATGGCGGTGGCGGCGGCGGTGGCGGCGGTGGCGGTGGCGGTGGCGGTGGCGGTATTGATGGTAATGGCAACCAACCTGCTTTCTAACGCTCCGCTGTCTAGTTATCACTCATTTGCGGCTAACCGAATAGTGAAATATACAGGAAAGAGGAAGGAAAGAGAGCAACTTGAAACGGGATATCACAATCGCTCGCCCTGCAGAGGATGCTAAATCCACAAAGCCCGAGACTAGCTAGAAAACTAGTCGGGATATCTGATCATTAGCGTAAAGAATCACTGGAACCTTGACATGGCTTGCTATGTCAGGTATGCCGGACGGGAACGGCTGAAAGGCTCCGAGAAGTCATGCCGGGGAGAGGGGAATGCTCTGCATATTTTATCCGCGATGGTAATTGCTCACGCTAAGCTATGCAAATATTTGACCTTTCAACTGTTGCGATTCGGTATACGAGTCTGTTAGTGGCGCCTCAGTAGTTAATCTTAGGTTCGGCGCTGACTGGTGGAATAGCTAGGAAGCAGTCTTAGTTTTCAGTGGCCTTGGTATTTTTCTTTTCTTGCAGAGCTACTTTCTTAGAATGAGTTTAACTTGCCATCTTTGTTTTCCTTTCTTGTAGGGTTGGCAACGTAAAACAACACTTAATCATCGCTGTGGAATCTGCCTAAGCCTATTCTATTCTTGAGTTTGAGCGACTCGACCTCAATTCACAACTGACATCGCCCTTTTCCTCAACACATACTTGTTTACCTCTTCGGGCAGTTGGCAGCCGCGACGGGCCTGTCTCTTCCTTCGCCATACCTTCCTCAACGCAGCCATCCGCACCCACCAGCATCTCACCTTGCATTCCGGAAGCATGACGCTCCTTCCTTCACCACATACCTCTTGAGGAATCTCGCCAACACTTTACACTCGTCACCTTGCATTTTGGAGGCGGATCACCGGCCTAGCCCACCCCGTTTTCCACCTGGTGGGCCTCACTAAACCTGCAGCAGAGCTCTCGGCTACAAACAGGCTAATAAATATCCATAACCTCTCAGAGCCGGGCCAGCAGGGCTGGGAGACGAGAGACGAGAGACGAGAGACGAGAGACGAGAGACGAGAGACGAGAGACGAGAGACGAGAGACGAGAGAC
>JARFNZ010136450.1:0-10824 GCA_031763405.1 Balanus nubilus
CCCCCACACACACACACTGGAAAATCCGTGGCGACGCCGCTGCGTGAACCCACATACCAATGCAACATGTTACCTTGTGTATTATATTGATTAAAATGCTGGCGTGTGCTTTTCACAAGAGACACTATAGGTATTAAGAAAGCGGATTTACGTGGTAGGTTTCCGTGAATGTTTCACCTGTGCGTGGCTCCTTGCAACAATGGCAGTCGTCTGGTGAATAACCGGCTGCACGTATCTCTTACATGTTATTATGGATACGCCACGGTCCCTCGCGTGTGCACGGGCCCGCGTTACATAGCCAGATCGTCTGGAGGTGGGAGGTAAACGGTTCACCTACGCGTGGCCCGCGGCTCCGGTCGCAGCTGACTGTGATTGGCCGAGGGAAATCCGTGACGTCACATCCGTACGGTCGGGCTCGTCCATCCGGATCCCATTTCACAACGCAGGGTCAAGCACCTGGCCTGTCTTCCTGCTCAGACAATGACATCCTCTTTGGTACCCCCGACCAGAGTACCCCCGACGCCCCGGTACCTACCTCGCCTGGGCCGCGCTGTGAAGGATTTGTCTTTGTGGCAGCTGGTCCTATCTCCTATCCCATCAACCCCATCATACATGACGCTCTCTGACAGCAAAGGTTCGCTGGGCAGCTGAGCGGAGCGTCGGCCCGTCTTTAGTGACGTCACCGTTTGAGCTCGGCTCGGCCCGGTGCTGGAGACTGTACGATCGGGTTTTCCCGTCTCACCGCGGGCGACCCGGCCGGGCGGCGGCGGCGGCGGCGGCGGTCCAGGGCCGAGGTCACAGCGGACTCCAGCGCGGCGGGTGACGTGAGCGGACGGTCACGGCTCGCGGCAGACCAGCGGCGGACAGCACGCCGGCAGGACGGACGGCTCCCCGAGAGACACGCGCCGCCGAGACAAGAGACGACTGACCGGCCGGCCGACTGATCAGGTGAGACGGAGACCGCCGCCGGCCGGCTGATCAGGTGAGACGGAGACCGCCGCCGGCCGGCTGATCAGGTGAGACGGAGACCGCCGCCGGCCGACTGATCAGGTGAGACGGAGACCGCCGCCGGCCAGGGGCTGTCGGCGTGTGTCTGAAGCTGCACACAAACAGCTGCACACAAACTCGTGCGCTGCACTCTGCACACGTGTCTACCGGTAGGGATCGGGAACGGGTCCAGAAAGGCGATTTGGGGGTTCAAATCATAATTAATTTCACACAATTCGGAATACTCCTCGGTTTTCGCTTGCCTATGCGTTGGTAGTCAATGTAAACTAATTTACTTAAATCAAGGCTGCTTAGTTTTTTTTTCTTTTATATCGATAAATTATTAAATTTTGTGCCGGTTTCAGGCGGTTTGGGGAGGCATGACCCCGTGCCCTCACCCCCTCTCAGAGTCCGCAATCGTAGTAGTGACTCTGAGTTGTGAAGAGTATACGCATCCCGTTGTCTATATTGTACCGTACGGTCCTGCCGTATACGGTCCTGCCGTATACGGTCCTGCCGTATACGGTCCTGCCGTATACGGTCCTTGCCGTATACGGTCCTGCCGTATACGTTCACTTCTGTGAGCATACAGGTATATGATGAATTCCCTATCAGCAACACTCCACACATGTGGCCCCGAAATGCAAAAAAAAATCGGAGCTGATAAGGTAGGTTACAGCTTCAAAACATACAGTAAAAATCAGGCATGCTTGTTTAACCCTTCCCTGCTTTCTGATTCAGATGGCTTTTTGACTCTCCTTGTGATCTGGGAGAAACGCGGTTTCTTTCGCCGTTTTAATTCTGTTTAGCGTTATGTATATTTGGGTGATGCCCACTGCCCTACTTCCGTTACAATGACGTGGCATATTGACCGGAACATTCTCAAGTAATTAATTTTTAGCCAACTAAGCCAACTAAGATTTAGTTTGGTGTTGCTTTCAGTGTTATGGGTGCATCTGGTACCTACCTTATGCTGAATTGTATCTGGAACACTCGCATCTCCTTATTTGCCCCCTGAAGAGGTCGCGAATGGAAACATATTGGTTGTGGCATTTGCGCCGGAAAGTGTTTCAGTTTGTTTCACTATGTGTATGCTTCGCATTACCAAGAGTCGCAAAGCAAAGATTCGCAAAGAGTCGTGTTGAGAATGGTGATATTCCTCTTCAAAACTGAAGTGTTGGCATCGCCACTGTCTTATAAAAGTACATATTTTGCAGCAGTCATGTTTACGCATCTTCTTAATTATATACCCGCGCCCCGCTGGCACTCCGAATTTTCCACGACCTGCTGGAGAATGGAGTGTGTTTGAACACCCCTCTCCCTTCAAGCCCGGCTCCTATGGAACGTTGAGAGGAAATCGTTTGAAATCTCTTAAAAAATATCGAAATTACTTAGGTCATTTTTGACTTGGGTCAATGTTGAGGCCACCAGAGGTCATCAAAGGTCAAATTTGCCAAAAAAATGTCTTCTCAGGAATTCCTGTCATTATCTCGGGGACTGTGACAGCTAGGAAGAAACCGAAAAAGCAGTGGGATACCCTTGAAACGCTCTTTCGCCAGTTTAACATAACATTTGGCCTTAGGTCAAAAGTTAAGGCTCTAAAGGTCATCAAAGGTCAAAAATGCGTTTTATAGGATTTTTTTGTGAATATCCTTTCACTAACAAAGTTAGGACATCGATTTTGACACCATCGTTTTTTCTCGTCAAGGCGCTTCGAAACATAAATATAGTGACCTGGAAAGGTGAGCTTCAAAATTTGACCTCAAGTCAAGGTTGACCCAAAAAAGGTCATGTTGCATATCAGTCGACGCGCCTTAACGAAACGAATAAGTATTGGTGCCTTCCGCGCTACTTCAATTTCATTTCTATTCTCTATCAAAATGTATTGGGGGAAAAACGTAAGTGACCTCTGGTGACCTTAGATGACCTTAGCAGGGATCACTGAGCATAAGTTGTACTTGGGTCATCAATAATGTCCTATGTTGACATTATTCGGAATAAATTTTACTAATCTAATGTGTAAAGAAAGGTTTTGAATTTCTCCCATTAGCTTATAATGGGCAAGTCACGAGATGGACCTGACCTGAGGTCACCGATATCAAAGATCAGAGAAATGCGATTTGTAGGTATTGATTCCTTTAGACAATCTTGAAAGTTTCATATCAATCCCTTAAGCACTGTGGCTGTGGTACGTCCGCAAACTTTTTGAGGTGGAGTCACTTGACCTGTCCTGGTGACCTGACCTGAGATGACTTGGGGTCACATTTTTAGAAAAGGTGCAGAAAGGATGTGGAATGAGTTGTACAAAAAAAGTGGAGTGGATTGTTCAAACACCTTCAGCAGGGTGTGGGTGTTTGTATAATTTAGATGGAGGAATGTGAATATCCATGTGTATTAATAATGTGAATGTGAGTAAAATCAATTAATGAATAAATACATAATTAAATTAATTTTACCAGGCACCACCGAATTTCGGTTTGAGGGGCATCTTTTTCAGAAAAAGTGTCCTTGTCCAAAAATGCCCAGAACAAGCCCTCCATTATCTCGCGCGGAAGTGCCACGTCTTATTTGACTGTGCCAGGAGCGTCGGTGCGGGAGTGGGATGCATTATGCAGTCAAAGATGCTTTGAAGTCGATTCTTTACAACCAACATGAGACATTTTCATGGTCGGAAATGGCCCAGTTGATGGTTGGGGGATGGGGTGGTAGCGGCCCCCCCCCCCCCCCGTGCGCCGTCCCTGATGCTGACATTACTTGACCTTGAGGCAGCTCATTCCCATACGTCTGAAATGTCACCTACGTCATACTAACAAATACCATCATTGTGTGCTCACGTCACGAAACCTTCAGAAGTCCATCAAACAGGTGTGGCTATACCACGCCAAAGGTCGCTTTCCAGCGAAAATCGCTGATGTTCTGTTCATATGAATGGCGTTGTTCATTACTATAAACGTTAACGTCCAATTTAGAATTCCACGATATGTGTGACAGCCCTTTTTGCAATCATGCGTATCTACATGACGATACCAGAAAGGACATATCAAGTCTAACGCAGAACTCTTCAATAGATTTAATAGTTCCTGGAAAGCTGCGCACTGCCGGGCCGTTGCAACCGGCGGGTGCTGAACTGGTGACTGTCCTTGCACGGTGCACTTTGCACAGTCGCTCCGTCTGGCGAGGTCTCTCTCATGGCCCTGATGCAAACACAAACACTTGCCGCCGTCTCCGCGGCGAACCGGTTCTGGTTGGCGTCTTGGCCGAGCCTGCTGGCGATTGGACAGGGCCGACAAACGAGCACCGCGTCATCATCGCGAGAACAGGCGCCATGCGAGAAAGATGGGTTGAATGATCCTCCAGACACGCGGTCATAGCACAATGGCGCGGCAGTAAAATTATATTTGGTTTCCAGTGGTGACCTGTTTCATCTTCCACAGTTTTTACATCACCGGGAACGATGAAGAACATCGAGATATCGCCGAGCCGTGGAGTACCGTCATGACCTTTAAGCGTTGTAAAAAAAAACGACGGCAGAAACCCCGAGATTGTAATTTGTACAGAAAGCTGAGGCAGTAGATTTTCTTGTGGATATACGTAGACGTAATGATACCTAGAGAAATTACAGCACGCTGTGCTCTCTACTACGCTGTATGTGCCTTTGCTGTGCTCGGGTATAAACAAAAATAATTTATAATGACTGGAAAGAGCAATCACGCTATTACATCTCAGTTTTCCCCTCGTGATTATGAACTTGACGTGCTTGACGACAATACGAATACCAAAACTACATAGCTGGGACGTTTAAAAGCCTGATAAATAGATGGAATTGTGCCTATGTCATTCTTACCAGTCTTCCCGATACTGTAGTACAGCCGGTCTAATGAACATTGAGTATGTTCCCCCGTCCGATTTTTCCCACAGTAGGCAAAATGACAACTTGGCTGTATCCCCGAGCCGAGGAGGGAGTGACCGCCGGTTTGACAGCTCGCTCCGTGCCGGCTGATGTTAACCTGAGTCCACACTTTTCCCTCCGTCTTGTCACGGTTCGCCTATAGGTGAGGTATACCTAGCGGTTCGGGCAGGGTGCCAGCAATGCCAAGTGACGCCGGTTGGGTGCTATATTTCTGTAAAAAAACAATTTATGTTCACATCTTGTCATTCCCTTACATTGCACCTCTACTGACCCGATTCCGATCCAGACCATCGTATTACTTCCTTCTTAGAGTGAAAGCACAGTTGTGCTTTGAATGGCAGACCCTCGAGACCAACAGCCCTGAGGACCACCAGATTACGGAGCATTCCTTCCCAAACGACTCCGCACTTCCTCCATCAACTTCCCTCCCGCGGATCACGCACCTGTCGGACGCGACATTCGGTGCTAACCTACGGTAAGAGAAACCATCTTTCTTCGTGCCAATCACGACTGTTGAGATGGCTCCGTGCCGCTCTGCACCTCTCCAGCCAGTTCGGTCTCCTCTGACACACCCGTCTCGGTCAGGGGTATTATGTTGGTGACAACCAGACCACTGCGCGGCTAAAGAGCAGCAATACACCACTTTTCGTCCCGGCTACCGTCTGGGGCTCCACAGGTCAGCCAGGTCGTGGCGATCCGAATGCACACGACCATCAGCTGCCCAGAAAACCCTGGATGAATACGTAGGCCCGCTCCGACACGCCGAGCCGCCCCAGTAGGGATTCATCCAACAATAGAAATGCGACCTAAGCGCCACATGGTGGCCGGAATATTCTTATTAGACCGACTGTACCTAACCATCCAATGACTTATTCAAACATCGAAGAAAATCGGTTTAATAATGCCTTGCATTCCACATTAGTCACTAAACTCATCATGTATTGCATATATCACCGTGCTCTTTCCATTGTTTGGAATGGGCTAGCGAAGCAAGTAAGAAGGTACTCTACAAGTTCGCGGTACAGATGGGTCAGCAGAGCCAGGTCCTGTCCAGGCAATGACGCTGAGCCATCTCCATCAAAGCGTAAGCCAAGGCTCTAGCACAGATACTTAGTCGAGTTTATATTGATATCGTAATAATATTGCAATAACATAAGCTTACTTTTACTTGCTTCAAGACCAGGTGAACATACACTGGCACGCCTGGTTCCCACAAACCGGTACAACGTAGCTTTTCCGACCATATGAACAGACGGTATTTGGTGTGCTACTTAGGAGAAAATATCCCTCTTTCGGTTCCCCATTGCATCTGCGTCGGACAGAATTAGCCGACTTAACGTAAAACAATAGTTGTCTATGTCTTACTTTGCACCGGACGAAATTAGCCGGTTTTAACGTTAATTTACATGGTCAAATTGGCCATGTTGGAGCCACTCCGGGAAGCGTGGCTTATGGCCGACCCGGACAAAATGAAAAAAAGGCTCCCTAGAAGCAGACTTCAGATATGACAAAATTGTCGCTGAGCGGTTGAAAACCTGTTAAAGGTATAGCCGAGGTATGTATGAGGGTATGTTTCTTCATATGACTTAGGTCCCGTTCTAACTGAACGTAAGCGATAAGCAAATGCTAACATATGTAATGTTGGTGAGTTTCAGCAGCTCACAAACAACCATACCTAATTAAACGATGCGCAAAAGATGCACTTTTCTTGCCTGCATCCATTCTACATTTCCTGATGAGCTCTTTGAGTTATGTTTGTGACGTGGATTTATACGTTGGTGTCATCGATCGGTAGATGTTCTGTTGGTGCTGTCAGTAGCTCACCTTTAGTTAGAACGGTGACCAGCTGACCTTTGCGAGGACTGTGTCTTATTCCAACCAGACTTTCCATAGCCAAATCAAAACTTTTCATGCTATCAGGATGTGATCCCAAGCACTGAGGTGCCCGTCAGTTTGTTCGTGCATCGGTTCGTTTACACCCTGATACATGAGAAGTCCGTGCTGTTTGGAATATCCGAGGTTACAGCCGTTTTTACCCCATGACGAAATCATGTCATGCACAGCGCGACGTGACGTCATAAGTCGCGACGGATGACACTCAATAGTTACACCGCCGGCAATGACGTCTATTTGATCCTCAACAGAGCTGTCTCGGAGGCCCCATGTTCACAGACACGCGCGGCGCGTACACCTTAAAAGCTAGCTACAACACATACAGCTACAATACAACAACAAAACAGCAACAATGTTTATTGCAATGAAGATGGAATGCAGTGGGTGATTGGGAATGGTGCAAAGGCACTGAGCCTATCACGAGGCACCATCCTCACACTACAATGGTGACAGTAATGTCCCGACCTGTGTTATGCTGCTGCCGTCAGCACCGTCGAGCACCACGAGCGGATGCCAAGCACGCTCTGCTGGGATTAATTTTGAAAACGATTTGTGCTTAAGATATAATTCTGAAAAAGATGTGTTACCCTCTGAGATGATGTGCGAAGTTTTTTTCCGTGTAGAAGTGTTTCGTATTCGGTATTTCTCATTCGTTGTGAAATTTGTGAAGTAAGTATTCAGTTCAATGGAGATGTCCCAAAATAGCGTATGTCTAAGTTGTGTGTAGAGTGGACAATGTAGTGTGAAGTGTAGTGTTGTTTCGAGTTTGTGTCCACATTCGCAAGTGGTGTAAGGGGTCTATTTTATTTTAGGTTGGTGCGCGTTCATCAGATGGGAAAGAAAAAAAATGTTCTAGATATCGGTCACTACTGGCTGACATGTCTTTCATTACGTATGCGTTAAGCATGACAGCCGGATGAACGGCCGTAATGCAGCCTTCTCGTGATCATTTTCAGCTACATCGTTTCTCGCCGTAGGTGTCGCGACACGACACGATTTCAAAGTCGCCTCGTGTGGGACGGCTAGGAGTTCAATGGGAGAACGAAGGGAGGTCTTGGCAAGCATGGGTATTTTATATTCAGCATTGACCTCAGTTCTTGACCCATGATCCAAGAAGATGTCTCCTTAAAGGGAATGTGAGGGGTTTTCCACTTTTTTGGAGTTAACGATGCATTTCGACACAGGACAATAAATTATACTTTAAATTTAAGTCATTTTGCTATATCTTGTCTGCATGCAACGTAAAGCACTCCGAAAGTTAGATTTGCGGTCCATGAGTACTTGTCTGCTCAGCAAGACTTTTTACTTTTGCACGTCAAGGGACAAATGCTATTCAGTATTCACGTAGATGAAAAATTCACTGACGAGCACACATAATCGCTTGAAAGTGAAATAATTGCGTTATTATTACATTTCATTAGCTATAGTACCTCAAAATTGTATCCCTCTAAAAAGTCTTAGAGATTTATTCACGATTCTCGGCTCTCGCCAGTTGGCACTCGTCTAGCGTCTTTTGCGTGCGTAATATTGAAATAGAGATTAACTATTTTGAAATAATATTTGAAATATGAATTAAGGGTTAAAACGATCAACAAAAGTTGAAATAAGGAAATAAATATTTTGTCATTTACGATGCGATCGCCAAAGTTATGGATTAGAGAATGAGATAAATTTGTGATTAGAGAGGGGCATTAGGACATAGTGCAGGACAAACCACGACATTTTACAGGTACGTACAATTTTCATGTTAAGATTCTAGTTTTATTTTTTTAAACAGAATTAGGTAAAAATTTTGATGAATATATCATAAATATCAAGCTATAAGATCCACACATACATATACTTTTAGCTGATGTTTTTAAAACCCTTACATTCCCTTTAAAATCCAATGACGGACCCAGAGTCATTATTTTTCAGCAGATCCAGCCACAAAACGTGGCTGTTGAACTTCGGTCGCAGCGGACCCCTCCCTAAAGAAGATTTTACTTTAGATCTCAGAAGTCAGAGGAACTACCGAGCGGAGGCGAAGCGCCCGTGAGGTTTATCGGCCAAAGATTGTACACTTGACCCAAACCGACCGTCACGTTTTTCAGAAGCCTATTTATCTGCAGCCATCATCATCATCCAACATATTCGGGTTTTCAATTTTCACCATTCGGCAGATACATCAAACCAATTTTATTTTTGGTGTGGCGCGATCCGATAGGGGTGGTATTACGCGTGGCAGGCGAAAAAAGGTGCATGTTAGAAGTTTTTAATATTTCATAAACATTTCTCCGTAATCATTAAATCGATCGTGGGTACGCCGATCATTGATCAGTGCTCACACCGTTGTGATTAGTGATGTCAGGAATGGCAGCTGCCGCCGTGTCACTGATCTCTAAGAAATGCTGCAGGGTGCGTTAACGAAGCCGCAACATCAGAAGGTATCCTCGATAGCTGTGTGTTTTAAATTAATATTTATTGGAACAAGCTTGGAGACTGGTATATTTGCTGAACTGAAAAAACGATGCTAAATCCCACTCGCAAGTATGTTGTTAGGTGGATAACACCAATTTTAAGGACGTTACGTCAGGCACTGCAACTTTGTTATCGCCTGTCAATGATACCGGCCGCCGTCTGTCGGTGATACCGGCCGCCGTCTGTCAGTGATACCGGCCGCCGTCTGTCAGTGATACCGGCCGCCGTCTGTCGGTGATACCGGCCGCCGCCTGTCGGTGATACCGGCCGCAGTGTGAGGACCTTGCGCCGTCCCGAAGCCAGCGGTATCAGCTCAGCACTGAAGGTCCTTACCTCAGCCGCCGCTGCAGCAGGACGGCCGGTTCTCTGTGCAGGGAATGTCAGGGCCAGCAGGCAGTGACGCCACGGACAGCCGGCAGATGTCATCGGACTAACGAGCTCCGAGCCGCTTTCCTTCTGGCCTCAGCATTAAGCATAATTTATCATTAAAGTAAATGCAGGTAACATCTGGCATGAATCAAGGTAACGTGCTCGATGGACATGTTATCGGGAGGATCTTCAGGGGGAGTGGGAGGGAAGGAGCCATTCAAAAGTCGGCTCTTTTCATGCAACGCCCACGGGCGTAACGCTAAAACTCGACAATGATAGGGCCACTTCCAGGCGTCCTCCCTATCTGCCGTGGTTGGGAGACAGAAGACGCACCTCCCTCGCCCCCCCCCCCCTCGACGCTGCTAGAAGCTATGCGGTGCTGTCATTATTTTCCAGAATCTGTTTCCGTCATGCCTAATGACAATGATATCAGCATGCATTTCACTGTGTTGAAGGAATCCAACTTCGTGTTTTTTTTATAGTTTATATAATTTGTGTTCGGTATTATTTTATAGTTTAGTATGAGAAATCGCGATCCTTATAGTCCTGTTATTTTCAAAAGGCGCTTTTTCAAACTATATATCATTTGGTTTGAAAGACCATCCTCGTTTACATTCCAGATATGCTAAGACAAAATACAGAACATTCGTAAATCGCGAGATAATATCTATCCGAATACACAGCCGGAATCGATATATCATTAAAAAAAATACCCGAAGCCGGTGAATCTTGTTACGACATGTTTTCTGGACAAAGATGGGATTTATGAGCCATTAAATGGGGATTATTACCTGTGTGAGAAATGTACAGCGAATTCCTACAAACCTAGCCTCCCGGTCACCCAACACGTGCACGACACATTCAATGGACATGTGCGAATTACATATGTATGTTGTGCGCTTCACATGTTTAGACTCGTTGAGTAGTAGGAGTAGAAGTAATTGTGTTTTGGGGGCGTGTTGACTCGTTGACTCGTTGACTCGTTGACTCGTTGACTCGTTGACATCTCTACTCTCTGGATCTTAACATGCATGCATTGCATTTGCAAAATCACTCCGAGGTTGTTGACATTGAGACCTCCGTCGTTCCGTGACCCACAAACCTGAGACCATCCATCATTACAATACGGTTGACATCTCTACTCTCTGGATCTTAACATGCATGCATTGCATTTGCAAAATCACTCCGAGGTTGTTGACATTGAG
>JARFNZ010136461.1:0-10823 GCA_031763405.1 Balanus nubilus
GGGGGGCGTGAGGGAGAGGTAGAAATGGGGGGGGCGTCAAGAAGAGGAAGCAGGGGAAGAGGCGTGAAGGAGAGACAGCAGGGGGGGAGGGGGGGGGGCGTCATGAAGAAGTAGCAATGGGGGGCGTCAAGAAGAGGAAGCAGGAGGGGGGCGTCAAGAAGAGACATCAGGAGGGAGGGGGGTGGGCGTTAGGGAGAGGTAGCAATGGGGGGCGTCAAGAAGAGGAAGCAGGGGGGGGGGTGTCAAGGAGAGACAGCACGGTGGGAGGGAGGGGCGTTAGGGAGAGGTAACAATGGGGGGCGTCAAGAAGAGGAAGCAGGGGGGGGGGCGTCAACGAGAGACAGTAGTGGGGGAGGGAGGGGGGCGTTAGGGAGAGGTAGCAATGGTGGCGTTAAGAAGAGGACGCAGGGGGGAGGCATCAAGGAGAGGCAGCAGGGGGGGACGTCAAGGAGTGACAGCAGGAGGGAGGTGGGGGGGAGTGCGTTATGGAGAGGTAGCAATGGGGGGCGTCAAGAAGAGGAAGCAGGGGCAAGGGCGTCAACGACAGACAGTAGGGGGGGAGGGGGGGGGGGGCGTCAGGGAGAGGTAGCAATGGGGGGCGTTAAGAAGAGGAAGCATGGTGGGGAGGCGGGGGCGGTCGGTATGAGGTGGGAGGGGTCAATCACAGACCCGGGGTCGCCGCCGCTCTGACCTTGTAGCCGCAGAACCGTTTGTGTCCCCTCAGGCTGATCTTGATGCCGTGATTACGGCAGCGACTGCACAGCGGCGAGCGGGTGATCTTCGGCCGCTTGTCGCTCATCCTGCAGACAGAGAGAGCGACAACAGATGAACAATGAGACTGTGATGCTATCTTGACGGTTTGCTGGAGGTTGTATTTTGGTGATCTCAACTTAGGACCTCGTAGACAGTTTGCCTTCAAGGTAATTGCACCACATCCACAGCGTTAGCTAGGTCACCTGAACATTGGAGATCGGAGGGTTGTCTGGGCAGCTAACTTGTGGTTTAGAAAGGCTTTTCCGAAATGAAGCGACAGTTCAACGTCTATGACGCATATCGTCATCGTGAATATTGTCACGTCGAGAGCTGCCTCCATTCACCGTTTAACTTCACCGACTCAGGGCATTTAACCAGTCGGCGGAAAACACCAACATGACGACTGAACGAGTTTATCATCCTAACATCGTGGTGATAGCTGACACCGTACGGCCTGAACCATTCGCTCCCATCATACGGCAGCAGCCATTTGATATCCAGTTGATCCCCTTCCAGTGTCAGGTTTACGATCCTCGCTGCCTTCGAACGGGATCACTTTCCGAAGACACAAGCATCACACGGCTGCCGGCTGTCCGCGTCTCTCGCGTCGCCGGCAATACAGCCAACAATACTCGACCATTTGCCCGTCGGCCCGAGCGTCTGAGCGGCGCTTTTTGAGATGTTAATCTCGTAAAAGGGTCGTGCCATCGGCGGCGGCAGGCGGCAGCCCCGGACGGCAGCCGTCTCGGGTCCGACATAACCCGCCGGCCGGCTCGTATAACCTGGCGCCGGCATCGCGATTCTGATTAAATCCCCTCCTTCATCTTCAATTCAGTTTATGTCGCCATTTTATCACGCGGCCTGCGTCCATAAAGACTCCGGTGCCGGCTTGTTCCGGGGCGGCGGGGGGCGGCAAGGGCGGCGGGGGAGGGGGCGGAAGGCCCGGGCGGTGCAGGGGACGGCGCCGCCCGGTAAATGTGCTGTGACATCGGGCTGCCGACGCGCCCTGAGGGTCGTGTTACACGGCGGCTGGTTATTCCCGCACCCGGTGACCGTCGGCCGGATGATTTCCAACGACTCCCCGGGCGGCAGTGGAGCGCCATCGGCTCCCGGCGCCGGCCCGATTTACCGGCCAACTTGACTCGTTTCAGCCGGGCGAACGGCCGCCGCCGTCGGCCGACACCGAATCTGTATTCAAATAGTAGTTCAATACCGGGGCCTGTAGTGCTGTGGATTCAATAAGGGCGGCGCCGGGAGGTGCTAAGGTGACGCCGCAGGTCAGAGGTCACCGGAGAGCAGACAGAGGGGCGTCGGGTCAGCCGGCGGCGACTGGCGAGCGGCCAGATGCAACAAAACACAGCCAGATGGTGACACGAGGGGACACCCAGTTGGCGTTTAACGTCTTTAAGTAATAAATGACATGACATTTGCAAGGACAGCGTAAGATGTAGGGGGTAAGAGGCACTAGGGTCAATTGGTTTGGTTCATGCTACAAATTAAATAATAACATTTAATGATATTTTTCGTTTTGTTTCATATACCTATCACTTGAGTAAAGTTGCTGCAACACAGGTACCTTAGAAATGATAAAAACCGATGCATGATTTTTACGGTACCTGAGATTACGTTAGAATAACCTAGGAATGAACATGCTATTAAATTATCTATAAAATATCTTTAACCTAAATTTTAGCTTCCTCTCATTAATTGAATGTTTTATTAATGCTGCTCAAATGCAAGGTATGTAAATAACGATAACGATGAACACGAATTAACAAAAAAACAAAACAACGAGAGGCCCGTGGTGGAGGTCAGCGGGGACCCCTCCGCCGTCCTGTAGAGTCAGAATGAGTTGTGAATGAGTGCTGCAGAATGAGTTGACAGTTCGAATCGATAGCCAATCAGCATCACGGAAATGACGCGGTCTGCGACACACAATGCCGTTGCAGAATAAGAAATGGGTGTCGCGTGTCAACACTAATATCTCGCTGGCTGTATGGGGACTGGGGAGGTCGGCCGGTTACCGTAATAAACGTTTATGGACCTCCCGCGCCTAGTCCAGTTGGCGCCTCATGGTTTAAGCTGCAGTCATCTCGACAAGGTAGGCACTTGGTATCCGTTTGCCAAATCCATGCTGTATGTGTCTCGTGATTATCAAAGGGCATCATAAAACGTTCATAAGTTATAATGAGCATCTGTTTGCCCAGTATGTTTGCCCTGTTTTTGTTTCTGCTTAACCCTCGCACTACCGGGGGTCCGCGCCGAACACGAAAGACCGGGGGGGGGGTGTGATTTCCGCCCCCCCCCCCAAGATCTCGAAAACCACCCAACGTATCGACAAGTGGCAAACGGCGTTAGATAGATCGTGATAAGGACTACATAAATTATTAAGTCATTTTCAGGTCAGGTCAATATTAAGGTCACCAGAGGTCACCGAAGGTCAATTTTTTATTCATATTACGAATAGCTGGGACATCGCTTCACAAATCCTCGATTATCTGGGGAACTAAGATAGCTAGAAAGAAACGGACAAAGCAATCGAAACTTCTTGAAATTCCCTATTGTAAGTTACAGTTAAATTTGACCTCATGTCAAAGATGTAGGCTCCAGTGGCGGTGGCGGCGCCAGTCTTCCATGGGTGGTTAGGCAAACTCTCCTAGGTCATGTCAATACGAAATCCATATTTAAAGACACAATAAAACAAAAAATGTAAAGTCAAACCGCAACAACATCCTCTTGGTCCAACTTAATGTTCCGGTCTTCAAATAGGTACACGTTTTTTAACCTGCCCTAGGGCCATCTATTGAGTAATATTCTAACGAACAATTACATAGGTTACTCTGCGGGTTCAGCCACTGGCTCAAGTTTGGCTAAAAAGGGCGTCCTCCGACCAGATCTTGGCTAAGGCATGCCTGACGTTATCATTTTTTATTTTGGCGCTTTTTCAATGTTGAAGGTATAGGGAAGGCGATAATCTAGGAAACGTCTCGCGGCATTCCTAAGGCTCTCAAAAACATATCAGGGTATCTGCCCGCCACACACGTTACTGAGACACTTATTCTGAAATAGTTGCTCCAGTACATGGTCACAAACAGTTCTACGATCGTTTTCAAGCACTAGCACATAATTTCTGGTTAGGCACTGCCTAAGTTGTCTTAATGGACGCGCCGCCACTGTCCAGTGGTCATGGAAGGTCAAAATGGTCATTTTTTTGCAAAATCATTTTTTTTCTCTCTCGCGAATAACCTTTTCTCTATGAAAGATAACGCAATTATTTTGGTGCCATCGTGTTCCTCTCGTCAAGGCGAATCGAACCATTTACAATTTAACAAAAAAGGCATTTTCAAAATTTGACCTAAGGTCAAGGTCACGTGGTGACCCAAGTAGGTCAAGTTGGGTCATGACGCATATAAGTCGATGCGTCTGGGTGGGACATACACTTTGGTACCATTTTCAGGTTTCTAAAATTGTCAGGTTCCAAAAAATTGTTAGGTCTCTAACTTCATTCTTTCAAAAGTAATTGACAAAAAAAGGTTTGTGACCTTAGATGACTTCAGACGATCTTGCAAGAGGTAACTGATCAAATTTTGCACCTGTATCATCAATAATGGCCTAAGATAACATGATCCTGAAAGAATTGGACTGATACGAAGTGTATCCTTGAAATAATAAATATTTGACAATTATCCATTGACATATAATGGGGAGGTCACCAAAATGACTAGAGCTCAGGTCACCGACATAAACAAATCTGAGATATACAAGTTGTAGGTTCTGGTACCCTTATATATTGCTGAAAGTTTCAAATCCATCGGTCAATAACTGTGGCTGTAGCACACCTGCAAATATTTTTGGAGGTGGGGTCACGTGACCTGGACTGGTGACCTGACCTGAGATATCCTGAAATCAAAATTTTCCCACCATGTGCGCAATTGATGTGCAAATAGGTGTGCCAATTTTGCCGCCGCTTTTCCGCTATCGACGTAAAATCCGAGAGGGGGGGGGGTGGAAGTCAACCCCCCTGGTAGTGCGAGGGTTAACCTGTTGATGCATCCTTTGCCCTGGTTGGCCATTGACAGTTTAGACATTATTATTCTAAGTTTATTTGAACTGAATTTTAGTCAATTTTAGAACGATTAGGTCTTTTCCACAAAGCATGGACAATTGACATTTTACATTTATAACCATCATACATTCCCAGGAAAAATGCGAGCTATCTATTTTACATTCGGAACTTCTGAAGGCAAAATTGAATGTTAGTTAAAGTGAATTTGTGACAATGTAATACAACTAAGAAGCTTTTTTCGTATTTCGTAGTATCGCAAATTTCATCAAGGAATAGAATAAAAAAATCCTCAAATGACATGCATTTAGTTTTGATTTCAGGACGAACGTTTTGTCCATGCAGCATCAGTGTTCGTTGTTCTGAATGTGTACCTACCTTCCAGTTATGGGGCCCTCACAATGAATCACAGGTATTGATCGCCCCGCACCGCGCCCGACACCAGCCTATTATCGCCAACATTACTAGATGTTACCGCCATAATTAGAACTGAACAACGGCGTGGATAACCAGACTAATTAACGTGGGACATATCATGTCTTTGGTGGTGAATAACGGCCCTCATAGCTGCTGCACTATACAAATATGCCCATAAGTTTGTTCCTTGAAATGGTACCACTGCACAGTGCGTGATACGTACCATGCAGGTATAAAGGTAATTGTCAGAGTCGATTTCAGTTATTAACTAGCGAATAGGGTGTTCCGGAGCATACAGCGCAAGAAGGGATAGTGCCTGAACATAACAGGAAATGCAGTGTCTTCAAGAGCAAAAGCATTTTAAGAGAACACCGAACAAGTTCGATTATGTATGTACATAGATTACCACCAAGCAACATAAAAAGCATGTGCAATAGTCGAATCATCACGCAAACATTTTTTCTTGGATATTAAATAGAATGTTAAAACAGAATTACCTTCTATTTTTCTTGATTAAGAGCGGTTCGTTATGTTGCCGTCACATTTGGGAGTTCAGACCCACAATGACTGCCGATTGTGTGGTGGTCATTAACCAGTCTGCCATCTGTACGAAGCGACTGCCACTGCTAGACGGCAAAGAAAGGCAGATGAGATATTATAATGGTGGTTTTAATGCAAGTAGTCCAAGTGATTCTACTGCATAGCTAACTTTCATATTGTTTGAATCTGTGGACATATGAAAGTATTTAATATTCATTCGGCGACCCCTAACGGTCAGATTGCCTTCCCCGGCCAGTTTCTAACCCCACTATCCGTCAGAGTCGGTGATCTTCAGACCGCCCACAGCGGCAGGCGTGCCATATCATCTCAGGGTGGTGCCGAAAGACGGCAGTTGATATACCGCTGGCGTGTGGAGTGGGACGGGGGGGGGGGGAGGGGCTCAGACACCAGGAACCCACTCCCCACCGCCTGTGGACCTGTAGCGTCGCTTTCGGCCGCGCCTGAACCGCCAGTAGAACCCGTTATATTGTGTCCGGCAGATTTACCGACTCGGTCAAACGGCCGCGGGCGTGGCGGCGGCGCGGGAAGAGGTGACGATGGCCGCTCGCAGGGGTGTCGTAACACCCCCCGTCCCCGCCCCCACAACCCACGGCCCACGGCCCACGGAGACAAACGGCCCGCGGAGACAAACGGCCCGCGGAGACAAACGGCAGGCCACTGGCCGCTCATAGGGGACGGAATTGTCCGGGGACTGTCACCGGCGGCAGTACTACCGTCCCTGAACGGTGATTTAAAAACCAGGTTGATATAAAATGTAAGATGGCGAACATCTGTGGAAAGCTGAGTTTTGATGTGGATTCGAATAGTCGTAAATCGATACATCTTTTTATCGCGGGCAGGCTCGTTATTGCTTGATAAATGAACCTCAGACAAATATTTATGTAACAATCCCGCTGCATGAGACTATAGTTCATGTCACGCAAATTGCGTCGACTCAGCAAACTTGTCAAAAGATTTCTCTCTCGACATTGCCCAAAGGACGGGAAGTTGGGCTATCATTTTGCAATTGGTTCTGAAGTCCACGCTAATGATCGGACAACACTTGCTGAAACCTCATTTGTCAGCGATGAAACAAGACTCCACTTTGCTGTACAAACTGACATTCTGAATAATGTAAGCCGAATCTACTTCCCAATATCCGTGTCATTCGTGGTTTTATAGTTTCCCGCTGAAACTTCGAAAGTATTGAATTTAGCTGGTTTAGGCCATTCGTATTAGATTATTCATTAGAGAGCAAAGCACCACTGATGATTTGGGCAGTTCTCGGTGCAAACTTTGTTGCCGGTGCTCCGGGAATGTGATCGTGACAGATATTAACTGCCCATCAGTACTCAGCAGTTGTCATGGTTTCAGTACACTGGATGTGCGCTTATGGGCAAATGGCATTATCTTGGGCAGTGTCATGTCCAACGATAGGCGTTTCCAGCAGTTTAAACAGAGCCCAACGTCGGTAAATAACGACCATCCATAAAAGCAAGAGATTCGATTGCCGACGCGACGATTACATAAAGTACCTGCACTACTAAATGGCCTCCGCGCAAACATCAGTAAAGTAAAAAACTTCCACTTAAAAATGGCCTTACACTTGTCGGAAATTTAATAGCGCGTTAGAGGAGTTAAACATCACATTCCCTATAAAGCGAAACGACTAAAATGTTCCTGAATTTTTAGGTGACTGCGGTAACAGGCAGGCTTGAACGACTTTGTTCTAAAATGTCACTTACTGCCAGAATGGCTATAATTTAGTGACGGTAAAATGCAGCCAACTTCAGGCGAAACCCTTTAACATACCTTGAGTGCGAGTAGACTGGCTACTTAAGATTTGAACGTTATGTGAAAACAAAGAAGACATTTTCCACAAAAAAGTGGTTTCGCAACATGCGTAAAAAATGATTCATTGATAACAAATAGACGTCACAAACTGCGAAGGCCCTAGTACGAGTTCTGGATACCCAAAATTGCATTCAATCGCAAATTGCAAACTTTGGATCGCATACAAAGGCTTTGAAGAGTCTTCGTAATATCGCTTTCTTACAGTCAAGTATTAATTTTACAAAAACGTGTTTTTTAGTTACTCCTGATATCTTTCTTTCACGATGGATACCAGCGGTGCTGCTGTCACTTTTATTTAACTAAAAATGTTTGATGTTGTAAACCTGCCTGACAAATCGTTCGCTCTTGAGACAAAAACATCTTAACAGATATAGGCATCATATTAAGTTCTAGAGTCTAAATATACACAAAATGATCACCAACATGGAAGTAAGTGCTAATTTAAAAAAACCTGACCATTTTGTGATAAACAGTAACTGCTATGAAACTGATCATTCTGTTATCAGGGTCTATTGTTTGAAACGTATTTTATTTGCTCATTTTGAGCATTTACAACGGATTATTCCAGATCAAATTGGCATCATCTTCTCGAGTGTAACTGGACATGTGGTTATTTGATCATTTTATGTCCCTTTTATGTCCCTAATTTTATTTATTGTCACTTCCATGCGACCATTCATCCATGTTTTGTGAAATTGTATTATCCAATGTCAAACTTGGTTTCGTCCGATTTGGCAGTTACGATTTTGCTGTGTAGAAGGGTGCCAAACTCTTCGTTGATTAACGTCTTTGATTGTAAACGTGATTACTGGATTTGGCTATTTTACTCATTTACGACCCTTATACAAGCAGTTTACTAATTTTCATCTAGCTTAATTCCTCAGGTACCGCTGCCTGTAGGTACCGCTGCCTGTAGCAGGTACCGCTGCCTGCAGGTAATACTACTACCATGTAGTAACAACGGAAGCGAGCGAACATTCGTAGTTTATACGTTAGACGATGGTGGGCGTCTTACCCCACCCTTCCTAAGTATTTGGCATTCTTTAGGATTGTTAATACAGATGGGAAAAACACGATTAAACCAACGTCTTATGCCCTATCTTATGCATCAAGACCTTTATGGGTCAACACGTGGCCTTGACCTGAGGTCAAATTTTGAAGTTGATCTTGCAAGGTCACCATGTATATGTCTCGAAGCGTCTTGACGAGATAAACACGATGGTGCCAAAATGTTTGTCCTATTCTTATTAGATCAAACATTATTCGCGAAACGCATTTTTCCTACAAAACAGCCATTGACATTTGAAGACCTCTGCAGCCTAAACTATTGATCTGAGGCAAAATCTGAGGACAACATCACGACAGGGTATTTCAAGAGCTTTCGGTAGTTTTTTCCTTTTTCCTCCAAGCTATTATAGTTTTTGATCTAGAGCAAAAATATGGTAGTCGAATGGCCTGGATTTTGATTTTTTTGTTGTTGCAAATTTGACCTCATTTAACCTGGAAGATATTGACCTAGTGTCATAAACATCGCATACCGCTATCCCCAACACCTGCTCCTACTCCCCAAATTCGTTATTTTAGTTTTCATAGGAGCTGGGATTGTGGGGGGGGGGGGATTTTGCTCTCCCCATCCAGGACGCTAAATTCTGGGACCCCC
Organism: Balanus nubilus; assembly: GCA_031763405.1. NCBI lineage: Eukaryota > Metazoa > Arthropoda > Thecostraca > Balanomorpha > Balanidae > Balanus > Balanus nubilus. Next base: position 9,288 of record JARFNZ010136461.1, read on the forward strand.
TCCAGAGCGCATATTAAGGGATGCTTTTTAAGGGACCTTTTCAAATTTGATATGTGATAGAACCAGTTTCTGATGTTTTACCAATCTAGTCAGTTTTGAGAAGTAAGCCCTCAATAGAATGCAATTTTTATTATATATTATTGTTATTTTAAAAAAAAATCCGAAGTTGGAAAAGTGCAGCGCTGAGTTAAATACGTTAAGACGAAAATGCATTACATACGGCAATTTCGACATGCAAATAAAAAAACTTAAAATTAAGATTGCAAACAATTGAAAACGAACGTTTTACCTCAGTGGGACCTTTCGATTTCCGTCCTGTGCAGAGTTTCGACCTTCCGCATTGATGTGATTATTTTGCAACGACTTTATTAATCAGAAAACTGTAAACAGAAGATATAGATCCTCAGAAAAGTTGGGGGCGACGCCCCTCCTTAAAGAAGTTGGGGGCGAGGGAGGCAGATGCCTCCCGCCCCAGGTCCCTGTGTCCTTGGCTATGCATCTGTATTATGTTCAACATATGTAAAGTCCTTAGTGGCAACTTTCAACCATGGCTGCCATCAGATCTAGGTACTGTCTGTGTCTTATGACCATGCCTGTAGATAAAGGTTGGATTAAGGGAAACCTTAGAGAAACAGAACAAAATAGTTCAGCTCTTACCCTTTTCTTCACCAGGAAAGAGTCTGCTCAGCAGCTCCCTGTTACTCTCATCCATCACAACCATTTCTGCTGAATATCAACAGTGCAAATTCTGAAATAAAGAATGAATTACATTATTTTGTAGATGGGGTGAAAATTGTGAAACATGGTTTACAAAACATAATGCATGCATCCTAGGCTTCTGATTGTTAAATATTTCATGATTTAACCACCAAAAATATTGACTTTGATGAAATCAGACTCAGAACTTCCCAGTACCATACCTAACACCACTGATGGATCCAGGGGGGGGGGATTAGGGGCAAATGCCCCCCACAGCGACTGAAATCAACAAAAAATTGCATGCTTCCTGCTCCGGAAGGAAATCTAAGCAACTTTTATTAAGGAAAGTTTTCTTTAAAACATCTAGCAAGACATAAGGAAGCGATATCTGATGAGTTTTCTGAAATTCGTGAAACTTTTTTTGATGTATGCCCCCACAGCGCCAGACAGACGTTCTGGATCCGCCAGTGCCTAGTACAAATACAAGACAAATTCCAAACCTGTTGAAAACACAACTCAAATAGTCATGTACATTTATATTTTCACAAGCTGCAATCCAAAACATATATAATGCTAAGGGTAAGAGTACACAATTTTTGGACTCAAACTGCTCGGTTGTTGCTACTCCCTACACCTCGAAAGTTGAAAAAAAAATATGACATTAACATACAGTCAGAAAGGAAAACCAAGAGAAGTCCAGGCGGGCGCAGTCAGCTTTGTGAGCAACAATGCACCGTCAGCTGACTAAAATGATTGTTCGAAAAGCTGCGCGTACGAAGCGCTTGGGAGCGTTGGCCAATCAGCGACGAGAAAGGTCGCCGTTGATTGGTCACTGGT
>JARFNZ010136472.1:0-10823 GCA_031763405.1 Balanus nubilus
TATTTGGTTTTACACGACCGGTTGTGTGGTAGATCGGATCTGACCCCCCCCCCCCCCCCCCTGCTATCTCGAGACCCAATGGTCGTATCGAGACCCGCGAGGCGGCGTTCGAAAACTCTCTACAAGGTGCTTCTAAAGCATGTGTTAAATTGCTTGTGAGCAATTTAACGCATTTTATCGTTTGCTTACTAATCGTGTTTTTTTTTTCGAAAGGGGAAATTCACCCTTCAGTTGGTGTTAGGCGCGAACACACGCAGTGCGTGGGCTAATGATTCAATGAGATTTGCCGAACTTTGAAGCTCACATCAAAATGAACTTGAATGACAGTCCGGGGATACTAAAACGCAGCAAATATTCAAAAATACCAGAACCCCCCCCCCCCAAGCAATTGTCTCAGGAACTCTCAAGAGTGTTTTATCATAACCCCGGTGGTGACTTTGTATTTTGGAACCGGCACCCGAATAAGTAGATTAGAACGTCCATAATCCATTCAGGTTTTACCATCAGCTGACCAGCTAGTTAGGCTCGTTATTTAAGGCTACTGAACATGCTATAAGGATTTTCATAACGGTTCATCTGTGCGATCTACGGGACATAATCACGAAAAATACCGACATAAAAATCGCCAGTTCGTTAGACACCTTGAAACATCGAAGGAGACTCCTTCTTTTAGTTGGAGGTATAGATAATGTCACATCTTGCAGGCTGGGCTTCCTGCTAAAAGCCTGACAAGTTAATAAAGAACACTGCCGCCTGAATATGTGAAAGGTAGAAGAGCAGCTGACACCCAGTTTCACATGTTAACTCTACGATTTTTGATTTACTTTGCAGGGCATCGTGATACATGCTTCTTGTTACTTTCATGTTCCCGTCATTTGAGTACCTTGTTTTCCAAAGTTCAAACGATCCTACGCCAATCACGCACATTTTTGTTATTTACCTATCACTTATCTTCGGAATCAAAATGATTGAACAGGATTACGCCGCAATCCTCGTCACGATTCTACAGCGAATACGTTAATGTAAGGAGGAACGGATCCCGAGGTCGGCCCTTTTGAATGGTCTGTTACATTGACAAAGCACGCGACAGGTGAAAAAAATCGAATGACGTTTAATGTATTATAGTTTATCGGGACATGACAACAATAAGCCCAGTTGTCATGTATGTGGCCTCTTCTTTGTTCCAGAACAAGCCGTCAATTAAACATGACCTTTTGCAGTCAGGTTTTGCCAAGTGAGAGGTTAAGGGCTTGTACGGCACATGACAGTGCCGATAAAATCGAAATAGGTACGTGAAAAAACGAAGTACTGTTTTCATCCGAATCGCGGATGAAATTGAGGTTAAAGAAGTAAGGAAGAAGAAGGAAGACAGTTCAGTTCTGTCAATAATAATTTATCTTAGAACGTTCAACACCGGACAAATTATCGAGTATCTCACTGTAACCAATAGCCGTAAAACCACTTCTCAAAGTGAACTGAATATTAGACTTCGAACATATCGAGGTATCTGACGATAGCAAATCCAGCACAGCCAACGTAATTAGCCATCGCGTAACTACTAGTTAACTTCAATAGACTTAATCAACGCACCAGTGACAGTGCGCCATGTTATAGTTCGAAATTGTAAATGAGATAGCAACCTTTTGGATACCAGGTATGCGCATACTGTTTAAAAAAAACGACATTGAGAATTCCGTTGGTATTTGACCAAACATAAACTTACCATCCCTGAGAGCTCCCGAGGGGGAAGCAGATCTGGTTGGCTGCCCATTAGCTCCATATCACATCAACAGCCCAGCAGAAAAAAGACTCACTTTCGTTTGACTTGTGTGACACTTAAAGACACTTAATTTATAGAAATCCGAAGAAGCAAATCCGATTAAAACGGAAATAAATCCAGGAAAGAATCCGATTAAAACGGACAAAGATATTTATTGGAATATTGCCTCTGAAATGAACCCAGTGCGGCGTCATTGAGAATCCCATTGACATCAACCCAGTGCGGCGTCATTGAGAATCCCATTGACATCAACCCAGTGCGGCGTCATTGAGAATCCAATTGGCATCAACGCATTTGCGTGCGCATGAGCCCGGCACCGAACGGGCTAGTTCATTATACACGACCGTCTGGCGGGGGGGGGGGAGGTGGGCAAATCCGCGCCACCTCGACAACCAATGGTCGTATCGAGACCCGCGAGACGGCGTTCGAAAGCTGCCTTCGAGATGCATCTAAAAAAGGCTTACAATTTTCAAGCTGAGGTCAAATCTCAAGGTCATGTCAAAGGCCAAGATATAGCGTTTCGCTTTATGGGTTATAAGGACCGCAAGGTCTACAACTTCGGGCCTAAACTCAGTCCAAGAGAAGATAATGAAGGTGCCACATAAGCATAGGTACCATACTAAGCACAGGTCAAGGTCTGTGTCAGATCAGAATAGGTCATTTTATGCAGATGCCATATTTGATGCATGCGACACATGATGATGATATTTAATGCATGCGACACATGCGACACATCATGCGACACATGATGGATTTATTTCATAAGGCTCGATGATAGTGACAATTTTACAATCTGACCTCGTTCAGGTCAATATGGTGTGAAGGTCAGGCCCAAGTCAGGCCAAAACAAATCCACATTTCTCTAATCCATATTTTTGAACGAAAAGTGTATGGTTATGATTCATTGTTAGCGCAGAAATCCAATGGTGTCATTTGTTTTCCCGTACGATGTCTAGAAATGCCCAAAAGCGCAATTATAAAATGACTTCATCATCTCGTACACATGTCAGAGCCAAACCTAGCCATTTTTAGTCACTTGGGGATCAAACTGAAGGTGTGAATTTGAAATTTGACATGGTGGTTATTCATATTTATAGGTAGATTTCTAAGATATATCCCGTTCTCTAAGAAAATGAATTTTGTTGACATAGTCCTGGCACTGTTCTTTTTAATTTTTAAGGGTCCAGAGCCAAGCAAATTGTCATTCCGAGGATAGATTTCGAGGCCATTTTGTAGAACTTGTCATTCTATGTCTTTTGGTGTTTTTTATTTGCAATACGCTTCAAAACTCTATTCTTGGCGAATTCGCAAACATTTAGTGAATTTCGGCCGAAAATACCGTGCAGTGACGTCACTAAAATCGGTAAATATCACAATGTTTTCAACGAGACTCCTCAGAGAACACACGGCGGCGTGTATCGCCGCCGTTTGTTCGCCGCAAGTGAAAAACCCGAGGTGAGTGGTCATTTCACCACCCCCTCGCACCACCACCAGGGCGAAGGTTAATAGAGCTAATCAATGACATTCGATCTATGTCATAACTTCCTTCCTGTAAGCTCAACAGAAGCGAGCTTTCAAGTGCCTCAGTTTGGGACGTCATCGGCCCAATGTGATTAAGTCAAAGATTATCGGTCAGTATTGACTATTGTCAAGGAAATGTAGTCAAATTATTATTGTGAACGAAGGTAGTCAAAGATTATCAAACGATCCTGATGACCATAAGCGGGTAAATTCCTCGTGGTGGGTTTGTTGGTGGGTTTGTTGGGTATGTTTGTGGGTTTGTTGTGGGCTTGTGGAGGTGGGTTTGTTTGTTGATTTTGTTGATTGGTTTGTTGGTTGCGTTTTTTGGGTTTGTTGGTTAGGTTTGTTGGGTTTGCAGGGCTGCCGGAGGTTATGGTTTACAAAAGATAGCAAAGGAATATGTTTTGGTATTTTCCAACAACCCCAAACCCTCATACAGAATATCCTTGATGAAAAACCTGCGTCAATGTCAACAACTATTTCTTATATTGGTTATTGTCAAGGAAGAATAATAAAATGTTGAATTCCAACCACTCGAAACTCACTTTTCAGAATAGCTTCTGAGTAAGACCTACTCCAATGTCAGCAATGTTTTCATCAATTGATCATGTCATACTTCGCGACATTCGCCTTGTTTTGACTTCCTGTCATTCTTGTCATCGCGACATTCCTGTCATTGTCCTGTCAGACTTGTTACTAGTCATATTAATCGTATATCTCGGCCCCATCTTACACGCGTCACAGAGTGGCAGGCTGGCGCATCAACGCGGGCACGCTTAGTTTTCACGATTAGAGATGCTAGTTTGGTGAACATTACGCATGTCGGCAGCACACAAAGGTGATACGCAAAAGTTGCATATCGGATTAGGAACGGGACGGCGCCGAACGTTGATTCTTGTTTGACGAGTTGACCGCAGGAGGGGGATAATCCCCGGCACGTGGCTTAGTCTATTCGAACTATGCGACCGGGGAATGTTCCCATTCGGGAACACGAATTTCCCAAATCTCAGGGAGTTGTCAGCCGCGGTCGAATATCTGATCGCCCACGTGGGAACAAATACAATAGTGCTGTACGCAATCGCTGTTTTGATCAGACAGCTGGGAGTGGAGCGTGACATAAACATGAAGGTATCATTCTGTATTTGTTTATTTACTTATATATGGCGGTTCTTTGCGAAATCCAGACAGTGGATAATGGTACAGTAGTTAAAAACCAGTAAGAGCCTCGGTGGGCGATTAACGAGGGAACGCGCTCTTGGTAAATTTAAAACGGGGTTCGCCTCTATAGTGAAATCCCAATCAGGGGTGCATTCTGGACGTAGCATTCTTCTGAGTAAAATCACTTTAAAAATGCTCGATAGCCATTGAAAGCATTGCCGATGCGATTTCACCGACTATTGAACATAATCGGCTCAGCCGTCCCCAGATAAAGAAAATGGGTGTGCATGTGCGCGCGCGTGCAAAAGCAGATGCATCCACCCCTGACTTGTGTAAACCTCGTGGCTAATGGGTCCCACAAATTTGAACACAATCGGCCCACCTGTTCCCGAGATATAGAAAAAGGGGATTGTGCACGCGCGCACGTGCACATGCACCCTAACCCGACTTGTGAAAAGCTCATAGTTAGTGTCCCTAACCACACACCAAATTTGAATACAATCGGCCCTGCCGTTCCCAAGATGTAAAAAAGGGTTGTGCACGTGCGCACGTGCAGATGCACCCCAACCATCACTTGTGCATAGCTCGTAGCTCATGGGTCCCTAGCCACACACTTGATTTGAACACAATCGACCCAGCCATTCCCGAGACATAGAAAAGGGGCGTGCACGTGCGCACGTGCAGATGCACCTCACCACTGACTTGTGTACCTAAATCTCGTAGCTAATAGGTCCCTAAGCACACACCAACTTTGAACACAATCGGCTCAGCCGTTTCCAAGATATAGAAAAGAGGTGTGCACGTGCGCACGTGCAGATGCACCCCACCCCTGACATGTGTAAATCTCGTAGATAATAGGTCCCTAAACACACACCAACTTTGAACACAATCAGCTCAGCCGTTTCCAAGATATAGAAAAGGTGTGTGCACATGAGCACGTGCAAATGCACACCAGTGCAAATGCACCACGACTTGTGTAAAGCTGGTAACTAATCGGCCCACAGCCACACTGAATTTTAACACATTCGACCCAGCCATTCCCAAGATATAGAATAGGGGTGTTCACGTGCGCACGTGCAGGGGCATCCTACATGTGGCTTGTGGAAAGGTCGCAGTTGATGGGTTCCTAAACACACACCAAATTCGAACACAATCGACCCAGCCGTTGCGAAATTTTTGCGAGAGGAATATCGCCCACACCCCTCATGCGGCACGCGCCACGCGCCGTGGTGAGCACCAACGTGAGTCGGCACTGGTCTCATACAGGGAAGGGGGATGGGGCCACTCAGCAAAGAAGACCGCTTGTCAATCGGACGTGCGGTTGCAAGGATATAAGCCTCTCAAAAGCGTTCTGCCGGGCCGGGCCGCTCATACTAAGATTTTTCCTATATACTACGAAAGAACTCGCTTCGCGCTCGCTGGTAACAACCGTCCATGACCAATAAGCTGGGTCTTTACGTCTCAAGGTCGCTGTCTCTTGGTCCGGTTAGCCGGAACACAAGATGGATACAGTGATAATGTCTGAGATAAAACTGGCCACTAACATAATATTTAGGTCGTGATAAACGATGACAAAAGTAGTAGGATGATAACTGAGGAGCGAATTTTTAGTATGCACATATAAGTTAATGTTTTGTGTTCCCCCGCAATCAACACATTTGATTCGAACCAACTATTCTATTTTCGTAATAAACCCCGGATAAAAATACATTTATAATTATGAATGACGAGAAACATCCCTTAGTAATAAAAGAGTTAAATACAGAGTGAGAATATATATAAAGTGACCCGCCATTCAGTCCATTTTGCCCCAAACATGTGGCAAAATGGGCAAAAAAGCATTGCCTGATATTTATTAACGCCATGTCATTGCATGAATTATCACCGTGCTATCGTTCCTACCAGAGATAGACAATTGAACAGCCTTCAATATTATGTAGTTGCAGATTTTCTGGGACAAATAATCAAGCGTTCTATAGCCCAAGAACTGCCAGGGTGTCGTTCTTGTCCCGCTTTCCCCTACTCGTCTGTGACGTCACGAGGCCAGCACACAAATATACTAGTAGTTGAGTTTTTATATCTATAAATATTTTGGACAATCATTACCATCGTATTTTTCATGAAGAAATAACATTTAATTTTAACCCGCGTTCTGCCGTGAGAGGCGTTACACGTGTTCAGGCATCAACTACGCACATTGTGTAAAATTATTGACGCCAGGTCATCTCAGGTCAGGTTACCAGGTCAGGTCACGTAACCCAACCTCAAAAAAGTTTCAATTCGTGCCACAACCACAGTTTTTGAATGATCAGTTTCAAACTTAACGGATTACATAAGGGTACCGTTACCTAAATTTCGCATATCTCGGATATTTGATATCGGTGACCTAAGGTCAGGTCAATTTATTGACCTCCCCATTATAAGTCAATAGGGAAAAAATTAAATCCCTCTTTTTCAAAGGAAAGCCATCAGATCAATCCCATTCTTTCAGCATCATGTCTCCTTAGGCCATTCTTGACGAACTAGGTGCAAATTTTGATACGTGATCTATATAAAGGTCATCTGAGGTCACCCGAGGTCACCAACACTTTTTTGCTAATAACTTTTGAAAGAGGCGAGATAGAAGCACGACAATGGCATTAATATGTTTGCCTGGACAAGACGCATCGATTCATATGCAACATGATCCAACGTGACCTACCTGGGTCACCAGGTGACTTTGACCTGAGGTCAAACTTTGAAATTACCTTTTAAGGTCATCATGTATATGTTTCGATGTGCCTTGCCGAGAGAAACACGATGCTGTCAGAATAAATGTTATACCTTAAATACCTAAAAAGGTATTCGCGAACGATCGTTTTCCCAGAAAACAGCCATTTTGACCTTTGATGACCTCTATGTAGAGCCGAAACTTTTAACCTGAGGTCAAATCTGATGACACGTTGGTATCGGTGACCTGAGGTCAGGTGACCATTTAAGGTCCTACCCTCAACGTTGACGAAAGAGCGTTTCAAGAGCTTTCTACTGCTTTTTTTGTTTTTTTCCCTGTAGCTAGCATAGTTCCCGAGATAATGGCGGAATTAAAAAAGTCAATATTTTATAAATTTTTACCTTCGATGACCTCTGGTGATCTCAATATGGATCTGATAAAAACATGATTAAGGTAGTTTTGAAATTATTTTTGACGAACTTTCGAACACCGTTTTCCATTTTGCTTTAGGTTTCTTAGGATCCGAGTTAGGGGGGGGGGGGCGTCGAAACGCTGACGCCACCCGGCACGAGGCGGGTGGCGCCGAGCACCGTCACGGCGCGGGTTAATAAAAATAATATGGTTACGTTACATGACACCTCTCCATTGTATAAGGCTTGCAGCCTGTAGCCGTTTTGACCATGCTTGTCTATTTGGTTCGTACCGTTCGAAGGTCCTGCATTCCTTAGTGACCGTTCAGGTTTGGGTCAGTGGTGGTGCAATATTAGAAACAGACAAGCATGGGACACAAATGGCTCCATTGTACAGGCTACATTCTTGTAGTCTACAAGAATAGCTGATCGCACCGTTTACATTACTCGGTGCTCTGAACTTCCAAGACGATCGATGGGGATGATGAAAGCACGAGATTCGCTATATTTACTTCCAATCAGGGTTGTTTCGAATTGCTACAATTTAGAGATAACGTTAAGACAGAAAGATATATGTCTAAAAATGGTGACTTAACGACAATTTTAAAAACTTGTTGCATTGTGCTACTATATGGATATTGTTATTGTATGACATCATGAATGTAATTAGTGTTTGAGCTGACGATGATTTAAGATTAAATCGAAACCGGTCCGAATATGATATGTTCTTACGCTTTTCATGATGTCGATGCAAGTACTTTTCGATCAACTCACACCAGATGTTATACAGCAAGTAAGATCACTCGAACAGACAGGCAGACGCCATATCAATGCCACCGCCGCGGTGCAATTCAACGAAATATGCTTGCAAAACAACCTGCATGGATCCGCCTATGCGCAATAGCAAATTAACTTACAATATCAGGATTTGGGGGCAATTCAAGCATGATATAACATCATTTCTTGCGAAGCGAACTAAAACTTCCAATAAAACCTTCAATTTTCAAATTTGTAATTTAGAGATGACTTGTGACAAAACCGTACGAGCTACGCAACTGATATTATTTTTCTATCTTTACGTTTCAGTGCGTTTTTTCGGTTTTGGTGCCCGTAGTAGCATGTGAAATGAATAAGTGCTTACCACAATAGCACAGGCCGGGCTGCTGAGTTTCTACATAGTAACTTTGTCAAGCAGCCAAGAATGATCGATCCTAATTGATAATTGATAATTTATGATTACATTTTATGACACAACGGATCACACCCCACTCACAAGTTACAGCCACTAGCCGGTAATGGTGTTTTGCTTCATATACGCCGCTTTTTAGGCTACGGGTTACCTTATCGGTAACCAATCCCAAAACATCCCACCCCCGGATTTATGTAAGGGTCTACTGTTCTTTTGTCGCCCAAAACATTTTGCCCACACTAATTAGCTATTGTTTTCACGTTTGGATAAAATGAAATTCACATATACTAGAAGGCTTGCATTGCGCGATGCGCAATATGTTGAAGCAAATTTCAGAAGACAGCGAATTAAGTAGCCAGCGAATTTGTTCTCTACCCGTGTCTGAAGCCAGGCAATCTATATCGTCAGCCAGTATGCTCATTCGAAGACGGTACATTCTCCTACAACGTGGCGCCTGTTTCATCTGCATGTGTCCAACGGTTGCCGAGCACAGACATCCATCCTGAAAAATGCCCGAAAATGGCAATTTTCTTACGTTAGGGGTCACAACTCTGCACGTGACACGCGCTTCGCTCTGTACGACCCAGCATACGCCAGGCCGATCTGTTCTCTATCGAGGCGTGTTTGTCGCATGTCGCTGCGCCCGTCCGTTGCCGAGCTATCGGCCCGGGATCCGAGCGCCGCTGACCCGTTTTTCGCCGTTTCAGAATTTCTCGATTTCCGTGTTAAGCCAATGGGCGCACGCGAGCACGCGCTGACGGCGCCCCGTCAGTCGCAGTGTGTCCAAGTTTTGATATAAAAATTTCCCACGGCCATTGGACCTGCATGCCAAATTTCGACCACCCATCCCCAACCGTTCTCGAGTTATTAACGAATTAATGTATGACACACCACTGATGGATGGGCGGGCGTACTGACAACTTATAATTAATAATATAAGACAGTAATATAATGCATAGATGGTATTATGACTCAGGTTTGCATGTCATTTAATAACTTTTAGATTATAACATACCTAATCCTCAAGACAAAGTTGCCCGCTAAGCTGCCTTGTGAAAATCTTGCTCCGGTTCTTCTGAAATATATTTTTTCCTTTTTTATCAATGCTACACCTAAGTGTGCTTCTGTGAGTTGGTAAAGTAGTTGCAGCAATCCTAATGTCATGCCCGTGCTTTTCCGAAACGGTTCCTACAGTCCACTTCAAACCCATAAAAAGTCTTTTTGTCTTTAGGTACCTTTCATGCCCTTTCATTTTAATTTATATTTAGACCTTTGTTGCATTGTAGGTAGTGTATACTGTATAGGTATGTGTGCATTTTAACTTGTTGACTTTTCCTGTCATTGGGCTTTTCTCGTTGGTGATAAACGTGAATAAATAAATAAATTAATACTTATTTTGACAGACGCTGCTCTGAGACGTTGGTCGACTTCTCCACCCTATCGGTAATTTGCTGATTTTTGTGTCAGTGCCGTTTGACCCCGACCTGCCCATTTTTCTCCTCCTCAGAACCCCAAGGCTTGGCTCTTACTGAGCGAAAAATAAACGCACACGCTCAATTGTCATATTTTGTTTTAACCCTATTCATGTCCGGCTTTTTTTGGACACCATTTTTGTCCGGAGGGGGTAATACGCCCCCCCCCCCTAAGATCTCAGCGCCCATAAAGGGTACATCAACGAAGGTTAGAGGGTAGGGAGGGTCTATGGGGAACTCTCTGTTGTAAAACTTGCATGACCTTGGGCCAATATTTTCAAGGTCAAATGGGGTCAAACATGGTCAAATTGACCACCTTACGACTTGCTTCTAAAAAGCACGGATTATCTTGGAGACTATGGTAGCTAGAAAGAAACCGAAAAGGTAGAAGAAAGCTCTGGAAATACCCTTTTGCTTAAAGGGAGTGTGTCTACCGTTTGTACCACGCAAAACATTTTTCCTACAATCAGTAGCTATAGTTTTCACGTTTGAATGAAATAAAAGTACTAGATAAGCCTCAAATAATTGAATTTTCGCTTGAATTGTTTCTGCATATTTCGGTATTGAAGTGACATTTTCTATG